>JAABKJ010014283.1:0-10137 GCA_011634705.1 Andricus grossulariae
ATAGTATTGGACAGTATGTTGATAGCTCCAACCCAATCAACACTATTAATGATTTAGAAAATCAAAATAAATCATTTAAGCGTGCTATTGTATGTCGTACAAAAGATCTGTTTTCAACCAAACATGGAATAGTTAAATTTCCAGTAAAAAAATTAATTTTGCAACAAAAAATACATATTTTTAATAATAATCATGAATTATTATTAGGAAAAGGGGTATCACTATGATAAAAGGGGTGTAATCAGGATTTAGGAAAAGGGGTAGGGGTGTGACCTTACATCACTTCTGTGACCAGTCACAGGGGTGCCTTCCCGCCCCACGAGGCGTTGGAAAAGGGGTAGGGGTGAGATCTTACTTTATTTCTGTGACCAGTCACAGGGGTGCCTTCCCGCCCCCACGAAGCATTGGAAAAGGGGTAGGGGTGTGACCTTATGTTGAGGATACGGTTAAATTTTGATTTCCTTGAAATAACGTAAAGATAGAAGCTTCATGATACACCCCTGAGGTCTTATGAAGCCCCTTCTCCTCAGTTTGGGTCCTGCGCCTCCCTCTGAACTCCCGGAAAGTTTCCCTGACTGAAGGGATGCTAATCTTGCGAGAGTACTGTCTCAGTTGACGCTTACCTTCCGACCGTAATAACATGTAATCTTGTACGACCTAAAAACACGCTTAGTCTTGTCGGTAGTGATTGTGTTAAAACCTTTTGTCAACCAGCATTATTGATGAACTTTAATCTCCATTGTTCAGTATAAATGTGTAAATATCAATTAATTGATGTTTATCTCAATTGAATTACCCGATCTGCAACTCCCACGATCCGCGCCTAGTGATATTCCTCAAATGAATTGCTCAAGTAATAAATTAATAATAAAATTATTGTTCTAAATAAGCATGGTCCTTCGAGCTTGATCGGCCGCGATCGGAGTGCAGTTTAGTGACCAATTGGATAAAAACATTTAGATAAAAGGCAAAAGGCGCTATCTTCCAGTATTAATATTGATGCAAGCGTCTCATTGAAGAAGCCTAGCTTAGGAAGATTTCTTCCTATAGTGCCCAATTAATAAAATAAACTTCAAGGTGTGATTCAGAACCTAAAGTGATGGGATTATTACAAAATCAGTGTATTCAAGTGTGAGTGAAATTACATGGAAAATCTAGAAAGATGTCGGCGTCGTTTTGGATCAAACTGATGCTCATCAAGTAGCGTATCCCCACTCTACGCCAACACGGAGGCCTATCAGCCGCTGTGCTCTCCCCACTTGAACAGTTATCACTTCCCCACTTTGCCCTTCTGATGCAAAGACTTGATTCTCCATCTTCCTGATTCTTCGTATTCCGACCACTGCAATATCCCCTCCTCTTACCTAACCGAGTGGGAGTAAATATTCGGAAAATTAGGCTTTAAAACGCAAAAAAATGGATCAGCGTATTAAAATGCATTATACACTGCTGACACACTGAACTTCGAGACTGTCACATTAGATGTAACCCAAGGACGACTCAGATTGCTGGAGAAGAACTGGGGCGAGTGCACAAATCTGGATTCGAGAATAAACGCTACTGCTGCTGCTGCTGCTGCTGCTGCTGCTGCTGCTGCTGCTGCTGCTGCTGCTGCTGAAAAAGTAGATAAGTCTCTTATTCCATATTTCAAGGAGAACATTTTTATAAAAGGAGAAGATAAGTATTTTCAAGCATATGATCATTTTGTACAGACTATAGCATTTTTTACGCCTGTTTCCATTAATTTTGACCCGCGACCTAATACGCCACTTTCGCTTTCACGTCAATGTTCTGAGCCAACAATAAGACTTCCAGCGATAGAGTTACCCCAGTTTTCAGAAGATTATTTAGAATGGCAACAATTTCACGATATTTTTTCCTCCATAATTGACCTCGCGAAAATCTGACAAAGTCTTAAAAGCTTTATTATTTTGAATCCCGTTTAATTGATGAAGCAGCTCAGCTTATTAAACACGTTGCAACTACTGATGCAAATTATGAGAGCGCTTGGGAAACTCTAAAACAACGCTATGCAAATAAACGTGCTATAGTCTCATCTCTTTTGCATTCTTTTATTTCAATTCCCACTTCTGCTAATGAGTCACTTCAGGATTTAAAGCGAATTCATGATACCACAAACAAATCTAGGTTAGCTTTCGCAAACTTGGACCGTCCTGTTGATCATTGGAATGATATTATTGTATTTTTAGTTACTATGAAACTAAGTAAGCAAACCATAGCAGAGTGGGAAAAATCGTTAGGTGATACACGGGAATACCCTACTTACGAAGAACTTAATTCTTTTCTGTCTGCGCGAATAAGAGCCCTAGAAGCAATTCAGATGTCGCGAGATGCATTTAATCATTCTCCAAAAAATAATAATGATAAAAAATCACAAAGATTGTTAACTAAGGCTCACCCTGCAACTCTACCGTGACAAAATGTCCATTATGTATTCAAAATCATGTTTTAGTACAATATGATCAGTTCAAGTCTCAACCCGTAACCAGAAGGCAGGAAATTGCTCGGGAATATAGATGTTATTATAATTTTCTGAAAACCAGTCATATACCGCGAAATTGTAATAACAAAACTTACGCTCAATGTAAGCGACGTCACCATACTCTATTGCATAATGAGCAATTTTCTTCCTCTGCCCTTGCTCTCGCGTCAAATGCTCCACAATCGTCTGAGGTGTCCAATATATTTGAAGCTCCTGATAGTGGGCAAAGGCCTAAAAGCTCGCCAGATTCAACAAATTCGAAAAGTTTCAATAATTATTCAAAAACTCAAGCCAATCATGTTAGTTGCCAGCCGATATTATTAGCCACCGCGAAGGTATTAGTGCGAGCGGGGAACGGGCGTGAATTACAGTTGAGGGCTTTCTTAGATCAGGGCTCGCAATCTACTTCTGTAAGCGAATCCGTAGCGCAATTATTTCGCGCTAACCTCTAGCGCAAACCTTTGCTGTAACCACAGCGCAACACTGCTTCACATTAGCAACTCTCCAGTCAGATCTGCGACGATTCTGGGAACTTGAAGAGATTCCTGAGAAACTTATTCTCACTGAAAGTGAACAAGCCTGCGAAGATCACTTTCGAAGTACTCACTGGCGAACCGTAGATGGACGATACGTAGTGCGCCTCCCTTTCCAGGAAACAAAATAAAATTCCCTAGGCGAAACCTTGTAAAATGTTTGATAGGATAGAAAAACGCCTCAATTATAATCCGGCGCTTAAGGAAGATTATAGGTCGTTCCTAAAGAAATACGAAGAACTAGGTCATATGCGTGAAGTCTCAAATTTTTTCGAAACCGAAACTAGTTTTATACCTCCCGTTTATCTACCTCATCACCCAGTAGTTCGTGAATCTAGCACTACCACGCGCGTTCGCGTAGTTTCTAATGCTTCGTATCCAACCTCTTTGGGAGTCTCGCTTAATGACGCTCTATTAATAGGTCGTAAATTACAGACCGATATCTCGTCTCATATTCTACGCTGGTCCCTCCTTCGATATGTGTACACGGCAGATATCAGCAAGATGTTTCGTCAAATTCTTGTCGATCCGAAGGACGTTGATTTTCAACGGATAATCTGTAGGCTTCAACCTCTACAAGATCTGAAAAATGTCCAACTGTTAACTGTAACTTATGGCACTGCTTTGGCTCCTTATCTCGCTAATCGTATTTTAAAACAGTTAGCTGAGGACGAGGGGCCAAAAGCAATTTTAGAAAGACATTTTTATGTTGATGATGCTTTATTCGGTGGTGATACTAAAGAAGCAGCGCTTCAAGCAAGATCTGAACTGATTCAGCTTTTAAGAAGAAGAGGCTTCACGCTTAGTAAGTGGTGAACTAATGATCCCTCCCTTTTACAAGACTTTTACTTTTACACTCAGCTGTAGGAGACACTCCCTATTACTAAGCGGGTGGTATTGTCTCTCATTTCTCGCCATTTTGATCCACTGGGATAGGTGACCCCCATGATTGTGGTTGCTAAACTCCTAATTCAAGAGTTCTGGCTGAGAAAGCGCGATTCGGATGAACCACTGCCAGCTGAACTCAAGGACAGATGGGTAAGTTACTATTCAGACTTGCTTCATATTCAAGATCTGCGCATCCAACGTTGGACTGGTTGCGAATCCAGTAAAAACGTATGTGAGTTACACGGGTTCGCTGATTCGTCAACTAAAGCATACGCTGCAGTGGTGTATTTGAGAATCTTGCCTTCTGAATTATCAGGCAAACCTCAGATTACGCTGCTTATGGCAAAGAGTAAAGTTGCCCCACTTTCAACAGTTAGCGTTCCGCGTCTGGAACTGTGTGCTGCTGTACTCTACTCGAGACTCATTAGTAAGGTAGCGAGAGATTTGTCATTACAAAATCTTCCCATTCACGCTTGGTCTGACTCTACAGTTGTCCTTGCCTGGCTCAGTCGCCCTCCATCAACTTGGCGCACTTTATCGCGAATTGAGTTTCTGAAGTATAGTCTCGTTACTTGAAACTCCCCACAATGTAAACATAGAAGAGCGTACACAAACTGACGCCGGAATATCGCACCCTGTCGAGACATTAACATCTTGATTATCGGAAACAGTCTCTTCATGGCCTAAGCTGCTAGGCGTAACTGCTTATTGTTATAGATTTCTTAACCTGGCTCAAAAGTGCTCTTTCTCCGCAGTTGATAAAGTTATCGATTATAACGAAATCCAGAGAGCCAAATTTTTTGGTTTAAGTATCTGCAGCTCTAGTATTTTTGCGCTGAGATTGAAATATTAACAAAAAAGGGATATCTAAACAAATCAAGTTCTTTAAAATCTTTAAGTCCTTTTCTTGACAAAGACGGTATTTTTCGAGTAAGAAGAGGTTTAGACAACGCCTCGATTTCTTTTGAAGCGAAGCACCCCATTATTCTACGGAATAATCGCATCACAAATCTTATAACGCTTCAAGCTCATCAACGAACTTCGCATGGTGGATCACAGTTGACATCACACGTAATATGTCAGAATTTTTGGATTCTAGGTGCAAGAAACGTTGTGCGAAAGGTCATCCACCAATGCGTGCCCTGTGTTCGAGAGCGAGCTGCGCTTTCTTCGCCCAAAATGGGAGATCTTCCTGTCTCCCGTGCGACTCCCTCTGAACCCTTTCTTCATACGGGATTGGATTACGCAAGACCAATTCTCGTGAGGCTAAATAAAGGCAGAGGCACCAGTCTCAAAAGGATTATATTGCCTTATTTATTGCTTTGCTACGCGAGCTATCCACTTGGAGTTAGCTAGTGGCTACTCCACTGGCAGGTTCTTAGCTGCATTCAAGCGTTTTGTATCTCGTCGTCGCTTGTCTAGTGATTTATATAGCGACAACGGAACAAATTTTCAAGGAGCAGACCGCGAAATCACAAATTCGTTTAAAAGGGTCTCTCGCGATGAAGATTTGTGAAATTTTTTGACGCAGGAAGGAGTCATTTGTCATTTCAATCCACTCTGCGCCTCATTTTGGTAGAATCTGGGAGGCAGGTGTAAGGAGCGTGAAAAAACACCTACGACGTACGATAGGCTCTCACAATCTTTCCTTTGAAGAGCTCACTACCTTGCTATAGCAAATAGATGCTTGCCTCAATTCAAGGCCTATATCAGCTCTATCTAGCGATCCTGATGATTTTTCTTATTTAACTCCGGGTCACTTCCTCGTAGGATCCCCTCTTTTGGCTGTACCTGAACCATCACTTCTCCATTTAAAGGAGAATAGACTCTCAAGATGGCATTAGTACAACGTATAAGTGAATAATTTTTGCGACGTTGGGCTGTTGAGTATTTACAACAACAGCAGCATATATATAAATGGTCTAATTCGAAGCCCAACCTTGCCAAAGGAGATCTAGTTCTACTTCGCAGCTCTCTGACCCCTCCGTCTACATGGCAGTTAGGGCGAATCGTATCGTGTCATGCCGGTCGAGATCAACGAGTTATATTAGTCGACGTTAAAACGGCGCAGCTGTTTACCGATGACCTATTATGCAGCTATGTCGGCTTCCTGTTCCAGCCCCGATTGTTTGAAACTGTATGAGATGTAATGTATTATCTCTCCACGGCGCACAGTGGTGCCTGTCAATGCAAAAATGGGACATGGTGAGAAAAAAAAGTTACTAGATCGGTCTTTCCTTTAGCATATTTTGGTAGATAGAGAATTGAAGTTACAAAATTTGAAGTTCCCGTTTTGTTTCATTTTTTATTAAATCAATAGGAAAATCATGAAAAATGCATAAGTTTTCTTTAAAAAATAAAAGTACATTTATAGAAAAGTTATAGTATACCGCAATATTCCGTTAATATTTTCATCAAAAGTGGTGAAAAATATTCATAGGTACCAAAAAACTTGAAAACGTTTGCCGATATTTGCCTGAATATAATTTATTTGTTAAAATCTCGTTAAATTATAAATTGCCCTGGGGGACCGGTCGAAAGTATTACGCTACAGCGTAATGCTAAAGTAATGCTAAAGTTATATGGCGTTATAATTATTAAAAGAAGCAAAATAAATATGTAAACTGTTGCAATTATAATAAAACGTTAAAATTTACGTTAAATTATCATGCCGTAACTCCAACAAGTTGCCTTTTTAGCGTTAAAAAGTAAAAAACAAAGTGGCTGTCATTGAAGTCAAACCCCTGCATATTGGCAACCCGCTTGAAGCCGCGTTAGCAGACTGCAATAACAGTCACATTATTTTTTCATTTTTTAACGCTGAAAAAGAAACTTGTTGCAATTGCAGCATGACCATTTAAACAAATTTTGACGTATTATTATAATTGCAACAGCTTACATATTCATTTTGTTTCTTTTATTAATTATAATGCCATATTACTTTTGCATTACTTTAGCATTATGCTGTAGCGTAATGCTTGCGTTCCGCCGGTCCGCCAGGGTGAATACACAAAATCATTCTTTTATAGATATTTCTAGCTGCTTACTTCACATTGAAATATTATTTCTTAGAATATTATGTAAAAATATCTGCTGAAGATATTGTGAAAACAAATTTTGATTGCAAAAATTGGCCCTTAATGGCAACCATTGATTTTCTTCACATCAAATGCGTGCTCAACAACGCCAAAATCATCAACTACGCCTGATTTCAACTCGATTCTCGCACATTTTCTCACCATGTCCCATTCTTGCAAGGGTAAGAACCATTGCAAAATTTTGCAAATTTGAAAATTTGCTCATTTATCTGTTACAATTTGTTTTCTTATGCAATTTTTATAGAAAAAATTTTTTTGCAAAAATAATGCGAAAAAAAATTTAGTTGCAAAATTTTTGCACTTAGAGGCAATTCTCATTTATTTTGACATCATATTCTTGTTCAGTGACCCAAAGAACCTACAAGGTACCAATTTCGTCTAGATTTTCGCAAATTTTCTTACCATGTCCCATTTTTGCATTGACAGGCACCACTGTGCGAAGGCTTCAACCGGGTTGCCAATATGCAGGGGCCCGACTTTAATGACAGCCACTTGTTTTTATTGTTTTTTAACGCTTAAAAAGCCACTTGTTGCAATAACGGCATAACCATTTGAAGTAAATTTTAACTTATTATTATAATTTCAACAGTTTACATATTTACTTTGCTTCTTTTAATAATTATAATGCCATATTACTTTAGCATTACTTTAGCATTAGGCTGTAGCGTAATGCTTGCGCCAGGGCAGGAACTAGATTATAACCGAACAAACAAAAAAACAAAAAAAGACAAAACAATATGGAAAAATAAAAACAGTCTATCAATTCTCTAATAAATCAAAATAAAATAAATTTCATATATACTTACATTCACGAAATTAGAATTATGTACACGGAAATAATAATCTCCTAGACGCAGTACACCAGTTATTCCATGAATCTCCAGCTCCTCCAACAAAATCTCTTTTATCAATCCAATTTCCGAAAGCGAAAGACAAAAATTAGGACCTTTAATATTGTTCATTTGGTATCGCATCATAAATGCCCCAACCGTCTCAAATTCCCGCCACGATGTCAGATGGTTTAATTTACATCTATAAGTCTCTATTCGCAATTCAGGAAAAAGCATGTAATTAGGAATTTCGTAAACTGTTTTCAGTTTCTTAATTCCTACTTCACAATCATGATCCGCTCCTTTCTTTTTTAATAAATTGAGTGGCTCCTCAATTTCCTTGCTTGAAGTGTCAGGTTTAGACACAGATACACTATCTGAATAATTCATCGATGACGGTCCAGGCTTCTTCACAAAATCCGTAGAAAGCGATGACGGTCCAGGTAGACTTTTCTTATTCACAGAAAGCGATGACGGTCCAGGAATATTTTCCAATTCCTTAAGAATCAATGACGATTTACACACATCACCCCCTTCCAAAACTTGCACCGATGATCGAACACACCCTGTCCAAGACTTGCGATCACTCAATTTATCCATTTAAACCATTTCCATATAATAATTAAAAGTGTCGGGCGAAAAAACAAAGCAACTAGGTACGACTGACTCTAAGTTATCAACTTCACAATCAGACATATTTTCTTTAAAGAAAAAGATATATCTAACACGCAAAAAGAAAAAAAAGGAAAACTCGAAAAACAAGACGAACTGTCAATTTCTGATAAATTAAAACTAATGACAAAAAAGGGGCCCCGGGAAGGAAAAACTCGAGCACACCCACACCCTTAGCGTAAACTGGTTGAAGAAGGAATAACATCCTTCTACCAATTAGCACAGGAAAAGTCATTCTAAATCTTTAGAACCACCTCCTTCAGAAAAGCTGAATAGAAAATAAGCGTTGGAAACCCACAGAAATAAAAAATAAATAAAACAAGACCCAATACTTCCACCAAAAAAGAAAATAAATAAAGCTAGGGTCCCACTAAACAAATTCTGTGATTACGTCAGATCAATGCCCAAACATTAAAATAATTATTTGTGCAAATATCCTTTTTTCTATCAAATTTTTCTATTTTATAGATTTTCATATAATCACTCTAGTATAACTATATGAAGATGCACTAAAATTAAAATAATTATTTGTGCAAATCTCCTTTTTTCTATCAAATTTGTCTATTTTATATACTTTAATATAATCAATTTAGTATTACTATATGAAGATGCACTAAAGTTAAAATAATTCTTTGTGCGAGTGTCCTTTTTTTCTATCAAATCTTTCTATTTTATAGATTTCAATATAATCACTTTAGTATAACTATCTGAAGATGAACTAAAATTAAAATAATTATTTGTGCAAATATCCTTTTTTCTATGAAATTTCTCTATTTTATAGATTTTAATATAATCACTTTAGTATAGCTATATGAAGATGCACTAAAATTAAAATAATTATTTGTGCAAATATTCCTTTTTTCTATTTCATCGATTTTAATATAATCACTTTAGTATAACTATAGAAAGATGCACTGAAATTAAAATAATTATTTGTGCGAACATCCTTTTTTTTCTATCAAATTTTTCTATTTTATAGATTTTGATATAATCACTTTAGTATAACTATATGAAGAAGCACTAAAATTAAAATAATTATTTGTGCAAATATCCTTTTTTCTATCAATTTTTTCTATTTTATAGATTTTAATACAATCACTTTAGTATAACTATATAAAAGATGCACTAAAATTGAAGTATTTATCTGTAAAAATATCATGGACTTTCTAATCCCTAATCATTGATTTTCTTTCTTTCTTTTTATTTGTATTTTGAAAAGATGTTGAACTCTTTTCAATCGCAATCTTGACAACTTTATAAACATATAATTACGGATTTTGGCACACGGGCATGGCTTTACGGTTACGAACCAGTGATAGTTTCGCACTTCCGAGAGCACCTGTCACAAGGACAATTACTTGTGCCGAATATTGTGGGCACAGTCGTTGCAGCTCCCTTTTAAGGTCTGGATACGTTTCCTCCTTTTCTTTTTCCTTGGCCGTGATGTTGTATTCAGAAGGAGCCGAGAATTCGCTCACGAACATAGTTCATTTTTCTCAAAGGCTTGGAGAACAATGTCAGGCCTCGAATGGGCATCGGAGACTGCTATCCGAAAATCGTAGTTCCAGAAAATTTGGCACTTCTCGTTTTGGACAATTGACTCTATCTCCCTT
>JAABKJ010014284.1:0-10137 GCA_011634705.1 Andricus grossulariae
CCCTATTAGTGCCCCCAGTGCCATCGTGGGTGACGACTTCGAGGCACCAGTGATGCCTCTCAAAATCAGTCCCCTGACAGCTCGACCCTGCTCCAGCAGACTACCGCCGCATAGTTTAGCCTTGGTTGCAAGATCGCTGTGTAGATCCACATAAGTGTCTCCGGCTTCAAACCCCAGCTTTTCCCTATGGCCCTGGTACAGAGCCATAGAGTCGCTACTAGCTTCTTGCACTTGTTTTCCAGGTGCTCGTTCCACAACAGCTTCCGATTACTCCTAGGTATTTAGCTCGTTTTTTGATTTCCAGTTGTTGTCCTCCAAGTTTTAGTGTACTCGCGTCTGTCTTACTCGGATTGACCTATATTCCAGTTTTCTTACACCATGAATCCACTATCATCAGTGCTTGCTGCATTGCACCGAAGAGCGCATCCACATGCTGGCTGCGCGCGATAGCTAGTATATCGTCCGCATAGCCTATGACATGGTGACCCTGACTCGAGAGTAGATGAAGCAGTTCATCTACTATTAGGCGCCACAGCAAGGGTGATAAAACTCCTCCCTGTAGACATCCTGAGTCAATTAGGTTTACTGTTCCGCTTAGGGCCGTCTCCGTCGAGTGACCAGCCCTATAGGCGTGTCGCTCTTTGTGAAGTGGCCTCCTTGACAAGACCTTATTGCGGATATATCTATCCACAAGTCTTTCCACTATTTCTAGTAGGAAAGATGTTAGGTCAATGGGACGGAAATCCTTAGGTAAGGTATAACCGATCCTTCCTGCTTTTGGAATAAAGATTACTCTCGCACGCCTCCATGCCACAGGGACATATCCCAGCGTCAGACTAGCCCTAGCAAGTCTCACTAGTGGCCCTATAGTAGCCTCTCCAGACCTCTGTAAGAGGACTGGATAAATGCCATTCGGGCTAGGAGATTTGTAAGGGCTGCAGGACTTCAGGGCCCACCTGACCCTTGACAGGGGTGATAATCTCGTTGGCAAGCCGTCGTTTCGGGCCCGGTTGGGCCGCAGGCGACTTTGGTTGCCTCTGAGGTGCCGTCCCCACTTCTCCAAACCTTGAAAAACCCTGGAACTGTGCCTTGATCAGGTGAGTCAAGAATTCCCCGTCCGACTCTGAGTAATCCTCGCCGGGCAATTTCAGAGTGCCAAAAATAGCGTCCGGATTTCAAGAAAGCAGCTTATCCAGTCTAGCCGCCTGAGCTTCCTTCTCGATGTCAGTGCAAAAATTGGTATAGCTCTCTTGCTTCACCTTACGTATTGCACCCCTGTATTCATCCCTCATCGTTGTGAATGAGGTCCATAGTTCCTTCATTTTGCCATTACTGGCGCGTCTGAAACTCTCTCTAGTTTCCCTGCGAAGCTCTTCGAATTTCCCATTCCACCAGTGTGTCTCCCCAGCCTTTCGGACTCTTGTCGGTCGACAACTACTTTCATAAGTAGCTTTGATGGCTTCCGTGAAAGTGTTGGCTGCCATTTCCAGGGTATCCACGTCTCGAATTGACCTGGGAACATCTGAAAGTGCACGTCTTAGCTCCGTGGAAAAATTATCCCAGTCTGTTCTTCTTGGATTTCTGGCCCATTTGGTGCCAGCGAGTACAATGGATTCCAACATGAACTCTATCTGTGAGTGATCTGAGAGTGGGTTCATCTAAGACTCTCCACCTCTTGATGTTATCTCTAAAACTACTGGTACAGAGAATGATGTCAATGACTTCCTCCCTGACCGACTTAAGGAACGTCGGGGTGTTCCCCGTGTTAAGAATATCTAAATCAATGATGAGTAGGTTCTCTTGAGTTGACGTCCGTGCTACCCCACAAAGTATGGTAGGAATTAGCATCGCATCCCAACAGTAGAGGAATACACCTTAGCTTGCAATATTCCATCAGTGGACATACCTCCACTAGTGGGTTAGTATCGCTGTTATACGGAAAGTAAGCAGATCCCAAAAGTAGCCTTCCTATTTCTTTGAGATCCGTGGCTATCACCATCGGGTCTCTCGAACATAGCTCAAGCAGCCGGACAGCGTTAACTCCCTTCGTCAGTATGCAGGCCCTTGGTTTGGCCGCCTCGGGGACCCTGTAACAAAAAAGACCAGCCCCCCTCCCCTAATCCCCTTATGGTATCTCGAACTAACCAAGGTTCTTGGATTAGCGAGACACCTGCGTGCCTCGCAGCCATGCCCCCCTGCAAAACTGCAGAGGCGCCTTTGCTGCGATGCAAGTTAATCTGGGTAATGGTGAGACCAGGAGCAGTCATTTAGGTCTGCTCCCGATCTTTCTATGTATCAACAGGCTCCTCAGTCATCCCCTGACGTCCACCTTATACAACTTTCTTGTAAACTCTAAATCTCTTTCCTTTCCTTCCATCCCCATATCTCTGCTCCATAACCTAATACCGGTCATACCAGCGTATCAAATAACCACATTCTCCTTCTCCAATTTTTCTTGAACCTTCTTTTTCTTATTCCCCATATCTGTTTCATTATCCCTGTTGCTTTTTTTTATCCTTTTTCTTATATGAGCTCTATGATCTCCATTAATTTGCAAGGTATATCCCAAATATTTAAACTCCTTTACTTCTTCTAACTTTACTCCCTTCCATCACCTTCATTACCCAATTTATTCTTTCTTCCGCTCCTTTTCTAAACCTCATTATCTTTGTCTTTTCTACATTTATATTCAACTTTTTCCCACCTAAGTATTTCTCCAATCCTATAATTAAACCTGTCATCCCTTCTTCATCCATTGCCATGAATACTATATCGTCCGCGTATGCCAGTGTATATATATTTTCCTCTCCTAGCCTAACTCCTCTACATCCCTTTCTTTTTATTTCTTCTTCTAAGTATGAGACATAAGACACTACTCTATACTGATACATTTTTTAAACAATTTATTGTTTTTAGCAATTTTCTCTTAAAATGGAAATAGAAATCCGCGTTTGTTTTAAAAAAATTTCACTTTTTGTCCAATTTTCAATTAGAGAGAGGCAATAGTTCATTATTGTTAACAAACATAGTTCTTTGAACAATTTTTTATTATTGTTAATAATATTATCTTTGAATAATGCTATAAATTGCGGTTTTTTCTGAAATTTTCAACTTTTTGTTCACTTTTCACTTGGAGTGAGTTATTATTTCATTTATTATAGCATAAATAATTGTTTACACAAATTATCATTGTCTATAGCTACCTTCATCCAAATTAATACAAGATAGTTGCGGTTTTTTCTGAATTTTTTAACTTTCATCCATTTTTCAATAAGAGTGAAGTAATAATTAATTCAAGTTTATAAAAATAATTGTTTAAACAATTTATCATTATTTTGAATAATGTTCTCTTTGCTTAATGGTAGAAAGTTGCGGTTTCTTTCTGAAATTTTTAACTATTTGTCTATTTTTCACTTGGAGTGACTTAATAATTATTTAATTTGAGCAAAAATAATTGTTTAAACAAATTTTTTATTATTAATAACGATCTTTGTCTGTAATAATATCACATAGTTGCGGTTGGTTAACTTTGCTTTGCCTTTTTAGTTATGAATAAATGATAAATAAACATTAGAGAGAAACTATTCCTCCCACCTACTCCTAATTATTCCATTCTTTGTTTTTGTCTCTCTTACTCTAAGAAAAAATAGTTACAAATTATTAGAAAATTTTTTAAGTAAGCATGCTTATTAACTTGCGTTCATTATATTACCTCACTAATTGAAAATTGGACGAAAAATGGAAATTTAGAAAAAGAAACTTACTTTTCATCTTCATTCTAAGAGAAACTTGCTAAAAACAAAAATAAAATGTTTTAAAAATTCACTTGAACATCTAACTATCAGTATAAAGTAGAATTTTATGTATTAGAAACAATTTGCATTTAAAAAGTCATAATTAGCGCCAAAAACCCGCAAACTCCATCTTTTTATTTATGGGGTTTTTTCGGGACTCTATAAAACAGACTTATGGAAGTGATATTTGAAAACTAATATTTTATTCGTATTCTATGGCTAATTGTGAAGAGAAATGTTAAGTTTCAACTCAATTCAGTTAATATTGATGATTCTGAATGAAATTTACAAAAACGTCTTTTTCTCTTAAATATTATTTTTTTCAACAAAAAATGGATCTATTTTTGTGTGGATTCGAACAAATTTCCGGGCGTTATTCATAAGAATTCAACAACAAAAATTCCAATCCATTTTTGGACCACCCTAATGTACATGGCCACCGCAACATGGCAGCTACACATGAGGCTCTGCCCATGTATGGCCGTCATGTTGCGACGGCTATGTACATTCCTTCTTCACTGATTAGATTTACCCCGAACGCCTGCCACATTGGGTCTTTCTAATTCACACGTCCATGGTTCCAGGACCCACAACAGAGAAAAACGCGCCCTAAGTCAAAACAACGAAGGAAAAATGAGACCGAACTAAAAGTATTAATTAATTAATTTCTGATGTTACATTTTTGTCGATTACTGGTCAACTAAGTTTCTGGAAAAACAAGAAAAAATCTACCACGGCCCGGATTTGAACCGGGAACGACACTATTCACGAGTGAAGCGTTAATCAATTATGCCACCGAGGCCTGCAAGATGCAGACACGCGTCATCCTATGGATATAGGAGAAACGAGAAACTTTCCGCTGTGGCCGTGACGTACCTAAAACTTGATTCACTAGTCTCGATGTTTAATTAATGAATATTGTAAAGCATTAAAGATTCAATTTATTAACCCACCGATGGTAGGACTTCCGTTAAATCCTATACCCTTACTCCAGAACTTCTGTTCTGATGATAAAGCCGGTTGTTTTTCCTAAGAAAAAGATGAAATGATAAATATTTAAAATTTACAATTACACAGTGTTTAAGCCCAAATAACAATCAAATTTAACTATTCAAAATTAAAGAATCAAAATATTATAATTTTACGTTTAAGGCTGTTGGAGTGGGGTAAAAATCGCGTCTGTCTTGGCGGGAATTTTAAATTTGAATAAAAAATGCAATTTTTGATTTTATTATTTTCTGTTTATTGACAAGTCCGAATGATTGGCAAATACAGCAGTAACACTGCAATTTGAATAAATACTTAATTTCTTCTTAGAATAATAAACGTGGTCTCGGAAGAGGAAAAGTGTACAAGTGATAAAAGGATGCCGCTGTTAACTCGCTGATAATAATCGATAATAATTTTGCAATCTTCTTCAAAATTATTTATTGAATTATTTACAAATGAGTAATGGATTTTTTTATTAAATTTGTTTTGAAAAATCATAAACTTATCAACTAATTATGAATGTTGCTGAAATTGTCATTAAGTTCCCAACTGAAATGACTGGCAATTTCTGCCGACAAATGCCTGAATCATGCATTTGTTTATTAAATTTGTTTGAAAAAATCTTAAGATTAATCAACAATTATGAATTTTGCTAGAATCATCATGAAGTTGCTAATTGAAGAAATTGACATCGAAAAAAACGAATTTTTCTGTCAAATACGAAAAATGGCCATTTTTTGGTCATATTTGTTTATTTATAAAAAAAATTGGAAACCTAACTCAAAAATAAGGCTTGACAACTCTCTTATAAATCTTATCAGATTTTTTTCAAATTTTTTTTTGTCCAAATCGGTCAATCCTTGTGGGCTGTACGTTATTTTGAACCAGAAAAGTAATTTTTCCCCCACTGTACTTGGAAACACAAACGTATACTAATGTGTAGTGTATACCGCGCGCAAGTCTCAAGCGAGAAAATACACTCCATTTTTAATTACAAAAAACCACGAAAAGAACATTTTGGGGGAAAATCTTTCTGAACAAACAGGTAAAATTGCCTTTAGATTACGTGGTTAAAATATTACGTTTATCAATTCATCCGTTTAGACGTAGTTTGGCAGTAGCGAAATTAACAGGCGTTTGAAGCGCCTTAAGTGAACAACCAGTGTTATATAACAGAAATTAAAGGCTAGCCGACCCCAAAGAACCCGTCCTCTGTCCGGTACCACTTAGAGTATTGGGTTTGCCCCGAGACTTTATAAAACGCTTTCCTCGTCCGATACTAGTGGTGGTGGTTTCCAACGGGGACTGGAGGTCAATTAAGTCCCCCGTAACTGGCTATAGCTCCTTTCTCTGAGTCTCCTGTTTCTTCTAACAATAGGGGAAGCTTCTGCTGCTTCTTCTCCTTCTTCTGCTTCGGCTTCGTGCCGGTCGACATTTGCTCTTGTACGCCGGGCAAATCTGCTTGACCATGGTACGTAGGATCAGCGCGTGAGGTAGGTTCTTTTTGCAGGTCTACCACGCCTCTTGCGTCCCGTTCTCCAGTTGGGTTGCTCGGCAACAATGGACAAGCATTTTCCAGCACTATGGAGAGCTCGGCCGCTGATGGTAGCTGGTCCGTTTAGGGCGGGGGGCTCACCTGGTTTATTGAGCTTGGTGGCCTTTCCTATGGGGTTTTCTCTTTTTTGGGGTTATTCAATCCTTCCTACAGACTTTTCACTTTTTTTCCGATAACCCTTTTATAAGATCATACTTTGGTGCTAACTATTTCATAATAAAATCAGATGCGGATGATAAAACGTGCGTTCTGCGGCAAACAATGTCGCCTACCTCGTAATGGATATCCCGCCTGATGCGATTATAATATTTCGCTCTACGGTCTGACGCTACTTCTAGGTAATGAGAAACTAAATCGCGCAACGCTGGCAACCTTTTTATCCTATCGGACCAATCATCTACGGACAAAGGTATAATCTTGGGATTACCTCCTCTTTTCTCATAATGGAACCTGCAAATCTTTGCTCCTACCGAAATTTAATAGGGCCACAGACACACGAGCCGAACTATGAACCGCAGTATTGTGAGCGAAGCGGTAATCAGGAATATGAATATCCCAATCGCGATCCCAATCTCTCTACAAATGAAGCTATCATTGTCTTAGACACTCTATTCAACCTCTCTACCGGATTTGCTTGATCATGATGCGGTGGGGTAGTTGAATGCCTAATACCAAGCTCGGAGGCGGCTCCTGAAATCGACTTTATATTCTGATATTGACCATTATCAGTAAGCAAGGCATCGGGTACGCCCCATCTAAAGACAATATAATCTTCTAAGGCCTTCTTTACATTGGATCCATTACCTTTTTGCAGTCGGATAAACTCGATCCACTTGCAGAAATATCTTGGAAAACGAGTAAAAACTTAAAATTTCTTTTACTTGGTGGAAAAGGACTCATAATATCAGCGGTCACCACCGTTCAAGATTGTTCAATTACTTGCTTTGCCATAAGTCCAACAGGTCCAGCCTGCTCCACTTGTAGCTGTTGGAAAGTGGGACAAGATATAACATACAATGCTACATCTTCAAACATACCTGGCCAATAATATAGAAGTGACAAGCGTGCATAGGGCTTTCAAACCCCAAGGTGGGTAGAAGTTGTCGCTTCGTGAGATTCTTCTAAGACTTCACGCCTACGCTTCAACGGCAAAATTATTTTCCAGCCCTCAAGGTCAGACAGAATTGGATCAGAAAAGGTACATCCTAGATCCGCCTGAGATACCAGGGATCGTATGTCTCAGTGACAGCACTGACTGCTTTGGTTTCGGGCTCAAACATACGAGACAGAGCATTTGACACGTGATGTAAGGCACCTTTCCTTTTCTTGATGGTAACCTGATTTCCCAGTAATTCCGTAGCACACCTTCCTAATCTACCAGTTGGGTCTGTCAAGTTGCACAACCAACGGAGACTACTGTGGTCGATAATTCCTACGAAAGGATAACCCTCAAGATATGGACGGAACTTCCGAACTGCCCAAATCACTGCCAGTCACTCTTGCTCAGTAAGCGTAAAATTTCTTTCAGAGGCAGCCATTGCTCAGCTGGCATTTTAATATTACGGAAGACTTCTGGTGCGCTTTGCCCCATACAAACCTACAAATTTTCTTTGGTAGACGAAATAATCCTTCGGCCATAGTAGCGAAATCCTGAATAAACCTTCGATACAACTAAACCATTCCCAGGAATCGTCTAAGCTTCTTCAAGGTATTTGGAATCAGGTAATCGGTCACTGGCTCCACATTTTCTGGGTCAGCATGAAAGCCTGACTGATTGACCATATACCCGAGGTATTTTACTTCCTCGCAACAGAACTCGTTCTCTTACCGATTTATTGTAAGGCCAGCATTCCCACTCACGTCCAAGACTCTTTCTACCCAAATCATGTGTTCCTCGAAAGTTTTACTAACTACAGTTTCAGTTAGCTACATAGGCAAATTGTGGTACTAAGCTGCCATTAGCAGCAGGGGGTGGAATTTAATAATTATCCATACCGATAGCGGATTCAAACAACTCCCCTCTCATCTCCAGCTGTTCAAAGTCTGAAAAATCAGTACGAGGTATCGCTTCTCTGTACCACGGATGCAAGTTGGAATGAGCTTCCTCAAATTGTTCCAACATGCATATTAGTGGCTTAAAGAATTTAAACGACCTAATGTTTTTCAAATAATCTGCTATGGGTTCGTCCGGTCCCTGAATCCGTCTCCTAACCTTATCCTTGAGCATTACCTCTTCGTGTTCTCACCGAAATTTTGTATTAAATAATTTCATACAAATTATTCTATATTGACCCTGGGTTATAACTAAACTGCTTTCAGTTTAACAAAATCGAATTTAACCGATAAGTATTATATCATTTTTAATAAAGGCCCTGTTTGGTGAATAATTTTTAACTGAAACCTTCAAAATTAGACATTTTATTTTCAATTGGAATTAATAATATCATATAGAAAACAATCAAGTTGGAATAATTTTTAGAATGAGAAATTGAAATCTTTAATTAAAATTTGTAAAATTAGAGGAATTTACATTTGAACCCCTTTAAAACGGATATGGTTCAGGCTGTAAAGCCCGCTTAATGCATAAAATAAGTCTTCACTCATTAAAATATGAACCGAATCCATTTAAAAGCAGGCAGTTTCTACACTGGAAGTCGCGTAATTTCTCGGAGACTTAATATATGTTCTTTTTTAGAAGAAAATAGGCGATTCGTATTTTTCCAAATTTGCGAAAAAAATGTTCCATGAAGTTATACGTATTTAAATTTTGTGCTGTTTAAAAAAAAACTATTTTTTTATTAACCTCTAAAACTGTTGAGTTACTTGAGATATTTATCTTTTACTTCTTGACCCTGATAGCCTTTATCGTCTTCTATCGAAATCCGCCGCAAAATTTAAAAAAGATTCAAAATATCAAAATGTCGGCGGTTTTGGTTAAAACATTAAAAGTTGATATTCTTAACCCTCAAACGGCACACTCCAACCCAGCATACATAAACGGCACATTATTGCGAATTGGTTTTTTTTGCAATGATAATATTAAATATTTAACATATTGAACAATTAATAAACATCTGGCATATATTACGGATATTTAACATATATATTTAATATAGTGGGGATGTTTTTAAAATTTGAAAAAAATAAAACTAAAAAGATTATATGAAGAACTTTTTTTCTAAAAATATAACTTTGGAATTTTCCTTGTAAACGATGCAAGATATCGCAAGAGTTATTCTTCATGTGATTTACTTAGATGGACATACTTTTATGTTAACATTTTTTCTAATCTATCGTTGTTCGCGAGAAAAATTTGAAACTTCGGTTTTATGAAAAAAAATTATCCTGGTTACAAAAGTCGTTTAGCCCGCCCGGTAAGAAGGTTTGCATTGAAGAGCATTCGAAAATTTACTGTTCAATGGTGACGTGACAATTATTGAATCCTTTTCGATACCGTTTTTGTCCTCGCGTTTTGAATCTTCAGAGCAGTAGAAGTTATCTCTTAAATTGAATCCCTTTCTGTACTTAGGGGCGACAATATTTTTCTGAAAACTTTTGGATATCCCAAATCGACCATGAAGTAGAACATTTATAATTCCTTTTCACATGCATATTTCGCTGTTCTTATTTATTGTTTTTCGAATAATAATGAGGATCAAAGCATTTGAAAACACAGTATTAGTCATTTTATGTTGTCAAGATTGATTGCTACACAGGCAGCTGTGATGAAAACTAATTTTTTCAATTTCTTTATCATGATTTTATATTTTTTTAATTGATCACAGTTGCATAAAGCGA
>JAABKJ010014285.1:0-10137 GCA_011634705.1 Andricus grossulariae
TTTGATTTCCAGTTGTTGTCCTCCAAGTTTCAGTGTACTCGTGGTTCCCCACTTATACCTTCTGTTGAAAACAACCGAGTCTGTTTTACTCGGATTGACCGATCATCCAGTCTTCTCACACCATGAATTCACTATCATCAGTGCTTGCTGCATTACTCCGAAGAGCGCATCCAGATGCTGGCCGCGCGCGATAACCAGTATACCGTCCGCATAGCCTATGACGTGGTGACGGTCGACGGTTCCACATAAAGTGGTATCACCCTTATTCGTAATTAGATTCCTGTTGGCAAACATGTGGCACGTCCATTCCAGGGCAGCAGTAGGCACACCACGTGTGATCATGACCCCCCTGATCACCTCTCCAGAGGTGTTGTTAAAGGCTTCTTCGATGTTCATGATGTTTCCAATCGCGAGGCCTTTCTCCTACAGTTGTCTTTCAATTAAGTTTACTGCTTCGCTTAGATCCGTCTCCGTCGAGTGACCAGCCCTATAGGCATATTGCGTTTTGTGAAGTGGCCTCCTTGACAAGACCCGTGTTAGCTAGGCTCTTTTACCCTTCTACCATACCGTAATCACGCATACCAGAAGAGCTCGTTTATAGGGACCCTTTTCCTCTCACGCAGGAGAGCCCGTTTATAGGGATCCTTTCATTCATATCCATACGCATGCAGCAAGAGGTCCTTTTGACCCCCATGTCCCACACACTTAAGGCCGCTCACCAACTGCAAGGTGTTACAGCCCCTAGGGGAGGTTTTCCGAGAAACTTGAATCAGAATTTTCGGCTTTATCATTTTCTTTGTTCCGTACGATAGCAAGTATTTCAGCCATGGTCCGACAAGGTGGAATCTCATTATCTTCTTCTTTCAATCTTCTAATATCTTCTTGGTCAACATCTGAGTAGCCGGACATTCGTTGGCAAAGACGGACTTATTCTTCAGCAGAATCACTAGGATTTCTGTTTGTGATAGATCTCGAGGTGCTGGCTTCAGAAAGGCCATCTTCAGAAGTAAAAGTGTAGAATCTTGTTCCAAGCTTTTCTGAAACAGTCACTAGTGACTCCCTGCCATGCTGCAGCTGACAAAAAATTACGTCCTTCATAGTGATGCTCTTCAAATACTGCAACACATCTATTCTCTCTTCTTGTGAGTTCAGTATAGAAGACATCAGCAAATTTCGATACCCGCTTTCGAGATTTTCTAATATACCCTGATCCAATGCACTTTAGAGGGAGTCCGTCATCTTTCAGAAACTTCATGACAATTGGTACAAATTTTACATCATACCACTCTTTCAGTAATGCGGTGTTCATCCAAGCTGTCTAAGAGTGTCTATAAAATACTGGAAGCTTATCCATGTTAAAGTTTTTTACCGCTCTTGGTTTTTTAGACTAGCCAATAATCATAAGAGGAATCTTTAACGTTCCAGAAGCGTTACTGCAGGCTAAAATTGTAATGCGTTTTTTATTTTTCTTGAAACCCGGATCTTCCTTTTCCATTTTTGATGCTAGAGCCTTCGATGCCATCATCTTAAAATCCAGACCAGTTTAATCAAAATTAAACATCTGATCCTTGGTGAAAATTTCTTTGACGACCGTTTTTTTAAAGTCTGCTTTAAATTCTTCAACAGATTTAACATCTGCTGAAGGTTTTTCACCACATTCGAATTTCGAATACGGTACGTTTTGTGCCAGCGATTTAACCAGCCCTCACTTGCAAGAAAGTCTTTATTTCCATTCAGTTTTTGATTCAGAACCAAAGCTTGAGTTTGTATTAACGTTCCACTAATCGGTACGCCGTGCTCTCTTTGAAATTGGAATGAAATGTGTACAGCTTAGTTTAATTGTGGATTTTCTGCTTCTCGCATGGAAGTTTTTTTTGTTATTTTATTTTCTTTCTTATTGCACCAATTTTCAATTTCTGATTTTTACGATAAACATCTGTGTATTATTGAATTTAAAATAATTTGTGTTCTTTTTTTGTTGGGAAAACAAAGTTCTCTATGATTCTAAGAATTGAAATAAGTTCATCATTCATTGCTAATTAGAAATAGGAGAGTTGTACGGAATGTATTTTCTGGAAAAAAAAGCTATTATTTATTAAAATTGATCTATTTTGCAAAAATGGGTAAGTAGTGATATATTTTGATTCTGAGAATCATAGAAAACTTATGTTTTTCAGAGCTCTGATTTTTGGCAGGACAACTTCCTTCATAAAGATTTAACATGAATTGATTAACTCTGAAAATAAATCATAAAAGTGATTTTTAATTATATTTATTTTGTTTGTAAAAATATATTATAAGTTAAACAGCATTCGTCAAGACATTCTTACAAATTTAACCTTACCTATAAATGTTACTGACGCGATGAATTATTGGTTATTTTTCAGCAGACGCTACCGTATAAGGTGTTTATTTGTTAAAAAAAGATTCGTAATTTTTCCCCTTATACTCCTTGTCTCATGGATATATTATTTTATATGCAATTCTCGGAAGAAAAGCAATACGATAAATAGTTGCATTCTCCCTGGTTTTGATGTTTTGATTGAACCAGGAATTTTCATCTCAAAACCCTCAGTAGATTCGTCTATGTTCCCCGACCTTATGAGGGCTAGGGTTTGCGCTCTCTGTGCGGTTGCTAGAGCTAGCAACATTGTCAGCTTCTCTTTCAATTGTGTTAAGCTCAGATTGTCTAATGGGAACCATTCTCTTGATTTTTTAGCATCGAGTCTGTGTTCCAGATTTTGTCGTACCTTGGTTTTGATGGTTTTCTTCTGCAGATTCCCTTGAAGAAACTTTTAAGGAGAGGGTTTTCTTAAAACTTTCGTTCCTGGATGAATCCTGTTGCCCCCATTTCTGGCTCCTGTAAGCTGCAGCCTCATCATGCTTTTCGGCCAGGATCATTAGAACGACGTTGACGTCCGTTTTGAAAAGGACCACATTGAAATCATTGCAGCATATATACCACTGTTTTAGTTCGAAACCATATTGCTTCACTATGGATTGTGCAAGCAATGAAAGCATTATTTCCAGCGTTTTGGTAGGCAGCCCTGCTCTTACGAAGGTATTCTGGACACTATCCCTGCCACCGGTGAAAGTTTCGATGCTAGTGGATGAGTCCTGGAATTAAAAGCTGGCAATTTTTCTGAGGGTTTTATAACCGTTGGTTTTTCGCTTAACACGAAACAGAATAATGAGTACTATGGTTGTTCATGCCATAGAAGTACAACTATTATTCCCTTCACCATGACCGTGATATATATTTCTTTAACTTTTAAGAACCAGCGCAAAAGGATGGTTGACGTAAAACAACGAATTATTCCAATTTTCTGTAAATGCGTCAATAAACTGTGTGCTTGTGTCCTTATTCCAGGCACAATATAAGTCGCATTTTTAATTTGTTCTTGAGGCGAAGAGGTCTATTTCTGGCTCACCAAACCTTCCCATGATATTTTCAAATATATCTGGGCATGGTTCCTATTCCGTACCGACATTTGTTATTATTGATTCTCTATCGGCCACAATATTCTCCTTAGATAAAATATATGAGGCTTAGAGTAGGACGTTACTGTGGGTACACCATTCCCAGGTTTGTCGGGAAAGTTCATTCAGCCCTTGCAGATGCGTATCACCCATTTTGTTAACGTAATAAATTGCTGTAGAATTAACCATTCTTAATAAGACTTCGCAATTTTTTACGTACAAAGCTTAACTTATCAATGCAAAAACGCTCCTTAAAGTTCTAAATAATTTATGTGAAGATAAGAACACGTTTGTTCTTATTTTCCTAGACTTTGGTGTCAAAATGTTCATCCATAAGTCGAAATCTTCCTCAAAGCCTTTCCTGAGATTTATTTGTTTGTCGGATTCGTTTTTCTTAATAACCAACCCTGCGTTCTTGGCATATTAAAATCTTTTAATGTGTACCGAACCATATTCAACCCCTGGCGATACCGCAACTAAGTAATTAGATAAATCGCGCAAATTCACGAATCTTGCGAGTGACTTACTCTAGCGAGTAAGTTACCGATTCAATTACTAAACCAGATACTCGCGGCGTGCACTTGAGGCGAGGTCAATTTTATTGTAGTTTACAATAAAACCAAGACTTTCGATCCGATTCATAGTTTCAGCGATATTGTTCGCGCAATCAGTGTAGGTATATCCTAGGCACAGCAGATAATCTAAGGTAATAGAGGATGCCCAACTTTATGTTCTCAAGATGTTTATGACTGGCTTCATGATTTTGGTGAAAACGAACAGACTTATGCACAGACCGAAAGGTAAGCACGTAAATTCTTAAGTCTCATCTTGAAACGTGAACCGTAGATATTTCCTGCTTACCTGGTGAACAGGAACTCATAAGTATGCGTTCTGTAAATCAGGACTGGCCATAAAGGCCCCCAGTGCTGCCAGTTTGGTAGCAGTCCTGATATCCTCCAAGTTGAAGTGTGGAGATTCCGCATGTTTGTTGAAGGCCTTTAGGTTGTTAATGAACCTTTTCATTCCATCTTTCTTGGGTCTAAGAAAATATGGAGACTAAAATTGGTGAGGGCATGGGGCACATTTTGTAACGGATCTCTTCTCGATCTTCTCACGCCTGGAGAAATAGTCGGGTTTATAAATGCCTTAGGCGTCATTGATTGTTTGTGGTGTAAATCCACCCGGATTATCCTGGTGTCCCACAACATATGGAGTAGTTGGAGTTTATCAAACTTCTTCTCCGCCTCCGACAGAAGAGTAAGCCCTTGACCAACTGCAGCTGTTGCCAAGCCAATGTCATCCTGTGCCTCAACAAAACCCTTATCCCTTTTCTTCTCGTTATCCTCAAGATGGATTTTCACTTCAGGATTCAATTGAGAGGCTTCCAACAGCAAAGAAACTTTCAGCGAGAACTTCTCCGAAAGCTTGTCTTTCTTTTTTTTTCGGGACTCATAGAAAGTACGGATCCCAACAATCTACAATATTGGGACATGGAATATTCTCCTTGGGCTTTATTTCTACAGGATTCTCTCCAATGATCTCCAGGACTTTTTTGTCTAGTTGGCACTTCTGGGAATCATCTTCGCCCCCGGCTTTAGTTTTTTCGCGTGTGAAAATATGTTTGTGCAGAAAATATATTTGAAAAAATTCTTCGACTGTCAATTTTAGGCAAAACAATCGTCAGCGTCTCATAAGATTCAGAGAAAACGTTGACTATTAAAAGTCAGAAAAATGTTCGTCGGCTATTGTAATTCAGAATAAATTCATCGACTAATATAAATCGGAACAGGTTCGTCGACTGTCATAAGACGGCATGGGTTCATTGACAATTACATGAAGGAATAAATTCATCGACTACTAAATATCGGAATAAGCTCCTTTACTATTCCAAGTCGGCACGGATTCATCGACTATCAAAAGTCGGAATAGTTTCTTCAAACTATTACAAGTCGGCACAGATTCATCGACTATTAAAAAACCAGAATAAGTTTTCCGACTATTGCAAGTCGGAATGAATTCATCGACTATTAAGTTCGGAATCTTAAAAAGAAAATTATTTTGTAAAATGATTAAAAAAATACTTGAGTATTCGAAAAATGAAAAACAAAAAACTTTTTGAATAGCCTAGGTTGGTTAATTAAAATATCAGCCTTTTGTGAACAGGTGAGTGACACATAATCGCTTTCGATATAGTAGAACATCGACTGTAAAAGTCGGTAAGCCTATCGAGGTTTATCCTCGCATTGAAATAATCAGTAAAATGAAAATCCTTGAACACTCGTGAAATGACTAAAAAATGATTTGAGTTGGTTAAACTTTCAACTTGGTTTAAAGTTGAACTACATTTAGAAAAAAATCATTTTCTCCTTCAAGATTTATAATTTTAGTTGAAAATTGAATTATTTGGTTGTAAATTAACTTTCTTGTAGGAACTTTGCATTTTGGCTACAAATTCAACTATTTTATTACAAATTTATTTGTTTTGTTAAAAATTCGTTCTTTTGGATTGAAAATTCATATTTTGTGTTGAATATTGAAATTTTTGAGTTGAAAATTAAACTTCCTTCTGAGAAAATGTTCTTATTTTGCTTGAGAGATCAATTATTTAAATCAACACTTTGTTGCAAATTTGTATTATTTCATGGAAAATTCAACTGTCTTCGAATCATATTGTTTTTTGGCATAAAATGGAGCTATTTGGTTAAAAGTTCAACTATTTGATTGAAAAATCGATTCTTTTGCTCAAAAGTTGACCTGATTAGTTGTTAGTACAAATGTTGAGTTAAAAATTAATTCTTCTGAATTGAAAATTCATCATTTTTGTAGAAAATATTTTTTGGTTATTTATGGATGGCCAAAAAAAAACTAAATGACGCAAATACAATTCTTTCTGTATCGGTATTTTTTCTGAAGAAGGCCAAAGTTGAACTAAAATTGATTTTTTTAGTCTCTAAAGAACTGAATATTATTTCGATATGACTCACATATGGTACACATCAGAAGATCTATATTTCGAAATGAATAATTACGTGAAAAGAATTTGAGAATATAAAAGAATATTTAAATAAAATATCTGGAAAATGTTTAATATATAAAAGGCTTTACTTTTTCTCCGCCAATGTCGACAGATGGAAGAAAAGTCAACAATTGAACTAGTTCGAAAATTAAACTTATTTATTGAAAATTTATCCTGCTGGTCCAGAATTCAACTATTTGGTTCAAAAGTCGTCTTTTCTGGTTAAACTCATCTCGTTGAAAATACGTTTTTTCCGACAAATATTATTTTCCTGAACTAGAAATTTGACGATTCCATTTTTAGTTCAAAAAATATTTTCTAGTTTAAAAATTCAACCATTTGGTTTAAAATTCACTTTTATTGAATGAAAATGAATTTAATTGGTCAAGGATTCAACTATTTTGTTAAAAATTCTTTTTACATATTCATCTTAATGTGAAGGTATTGGTTTTATGTAAAATTTGACTTAGTCGGTTTTCATCAAGTCTTCACGAAAGTGTCTGTCTGTCTGTAGTCTATAGTCTGTTGTATCGTGTAGGCACGATAACTTTCGAAAGATTGATCAGATTGGATTGTGCTTTGGCATACTTTTTTAAGAGCTAAAAAGAAAGAACGAGTTCGTTAACCAGCTATTTTGGATGAAAATCAAAAGAAAATTATCAGAGGTAGAGCATTTTCAAAATCCAAAAAAAACAAATGAAAATGAACATTTTAAGCCGAACTACGCACGACATGAATGAAAGTGAGAAAAAACGTTGATTCTTGTAAGTTCTACAAGATTATCATAACCACTTTTAGAATTTTTTCGAAAAGTCAAAAATTCAAATTTTGATCGCAGAAAAAATAAGGAAAAATCAAAATGACCATTTATTGGAAAAAATATGCAATATACGAAAAAAATGAATCAGAAAAAATTGTGCACCCAAAAAAGATGTGAAAAGTTGTTATTAATCACCTTTTTAGACGACACGTGGTTTTTGTTTTATTCGTAGAAAACAACATTCAAAATTTTGAAAAATAAAATTTTTGGACAAATGACAGAGGTACAGAAATAAATATAATATACATTTCATATACTAGAGTAGAACATAATGTAGAAAACTTCGCATTTTTTTATTTGGCATTTTCTGTTTGTTAAGGATTACACTATTATCTTGAAAAATCTAATTTTTCGTTGAGAATTCATCTTTATAATTGAATCAGACTGATTTTAATTTCAAATTCAAATCTTTCCATGCTAGAAATATCAACTATTATATTTTTTGTAGGCAAGTAATGGTTTTCGAGTGAATATTCAAGTATTTGTTTGAAAATTTAACTTCTTATTAGAAAAATAAATTTTTGTTGTTATTGAATATTTATTATTTTAGTTAAAACTGTAACCATTTTGTTGAAATTTCATTTCTTCTTGGACTGAAAAATCTTTGTTGGTAGAAAGTTAAACCGTTTTATTGAAGAATCATCTTTTTAGTTCAAAAACTCATCTGTTTTGGTAGAAATGTTATCTTTTGAGGTGCAACATTGTATGACTCAGTTAAACATTTATTTATCTTGTTAGCAATTATTCTTTTTTGAACATTTGTCTTTTTCAATAGAAAGTCTAAAGGTTTAAAGCTTTAAAGGGTTAAAGGTCGACAGATTTTTCTACAATATTCGATTGCATAGCTTGGTAATTCAGCTCCTGTTTTTAATTGAATTGAATTCAATTGATAATAATAATATAGTCAAGTTTGAATTTTCCCCCTTTTAATAGATTTTTAAAACTTCTGTTATTTCATCAATTTAATACATTTAAAAATTTAGATATCTTGCAGAATTCAATGTAAAACCTTGGTTGCCAAGTTATTTTTAAGTATTAGTAGAAGGACATATTAAGGCATATTAAGCGCTCTTTTCGACGTCGCTAGTTTGTTTTGTCTTATGAGATTTTTTTACTGCTATTACCACGTAGGCTAAACCCACCTATTTTAATATTACGTCATCTTAATTAATTCTGCTGGTATATATAGCGGTGGAAATGATGCAGATTTATCAGTTATCTTTCACGAAGCCTGACAAGATAACATGAAGATCGTCCTGGGAACCCTGCTTCTTGCCTTCACGGTATTCGTCAATTTTGGTGGTCAGTTTGTATACTATAATACAATAATTTATTTCCTTTTCAATTATCTTTGAAGATCCCTTCCACGTTATTCATTTACGAATCAAGGCATACCACACAAGTAAATATTGTCAACAATAGTTTCTAATATAGTAGCCACAAGAAGTCGAAATAAGGTTTGAAATTTTGAAAATACTTTACTTGAATTTTCGTCTAATCGAAACATTTCATTGGGATAGTTTGGAAATATACTTGATAACCAGTGAAAATTTGAAATTAAATTTTTCCATATATTAGAAAAAAGCGTACTTCTTATAAGCTGTTCAATTTTTTCCACATCGTTTCATTCTTGAAAGAGAACCTTATCTATATCCTAATAATCGAGTGCGAAGTTCAAATGTATCACTCAGAATGTAATCGTCAGAGCAGTAGTTGCTTTGGGAACCGTCTTCAAAAACAGATGGGAACACAATTACAGTTCCAATTTATGAATATAGTTCCTGAGGAGTTTAAGTCACAATTTTCAATGTAAGTTACAATATTTATGATATTTGAAAAAATGTTGTTGAAATATAAGCATCAAACGTACTTCCTCAAATTATAGGCCGGGCTCGGCAGTTCGCGTCGGTTAGGAACCATCCCAGCATAATCAAATAAGTTTTTTTAAGTTTTTAAATTTTCAAAAATCAAAAATCAAACTTATCATTTGCATCATGTCAGGTTATTATTATTTCGTTTGCATTCGCTGTCCTAATTATTACGCTTTTCTACTATTTATCAGTAATTTTATTTCTAAGTATTCTTTTATATGTATAATCATGTTTAAATAAGGTGGCCAATCATGTGGGGAGGGGGGGTAATTGCAGCAATTACCCGAATTATAATTTTTCCATTTCGAAGCGATTTATAACTTGCAGGAGAGGGGCTGTACACTGAATATTCTTCTGACTACTACCTCGAATCGAGCATAGGAATCCTTCCGGGATTCAATAGTAGTCAGTGGTAGTCGGTAACTTTAGATAACAGTTCTGCTGGACGCATGCGCTCTGGCAATAATTTAAAAAATGTATCGCAATTTATCGAAATTTATGAAATTTAGAGAAATTTTTTCAATTTGAGAAAGGTATGGTCATTTATTAGTAATATTTGATAAATTTAATAATGAGTTCCACTGGGCCCATGCGCAATAGCTGAGGTTGCTGAACTAAAAGTTTTCAGTCATTGAAGGATCTCACGACTTTGTTTTCACAACTCCCCGTCTGAAAGTTCGACTTTTGAGGCCATTACAATGCTTCGAAAGCGACTAATTTCAGTTCTCTTTACAGTACTCCCGCTAAGTCATCACTTTTCCAGCAACATGCGTCCAGCAGAACTGTTATCAAAATGTACACCTAAATTACCATAAATTTCCGTAAAACATCATAAATTACTATAAATTTGATAAATTTAAACAAATTTTATACATTTTCATAAGTTTTCATAAAATTTAGAAATTTAGAAAAATTTGTGGAAATTTATAGGCATCTATGATAATTTACGG
>JAABKJ010014286.1:0-10136 GCA_011634705.1 Andricus grossulariae
TTGCAGTCAAAGAGCACAACTGTCAAAGCAGACACCATGAAAAATGCAAAGTTGCCGCGTCTACGTTTAGATCTTGAGGAGCTAGTATGTACTCGTCTGTATACACAACTTCTCTATGTGTAGTGTACCATCATAGACAAAAATTTTCTCTTAGGTCTGGACAGCAAATTAATTAATAAAACATTATACCGGCATAATTATCTAATTTTTGACTTTTTTCGATGTAAATAAGCTACATTTTATACATTTAAGGTTAATGAAACTTATTTCACTCAAACAGTATTATTTTCTGACATGGACTTACGATTAACTTTTTGCAGATAGTATGCGCGACCGTACCTCCTTAAAATTTTCATTTTGGTTTGTTTTGTGGAATTTTGTAAATGCTATAACTCCGATAATTTTTCTTCTATTAAAAAAAGTAATTGAAATATTTTCTTCGCCTTTTTGAGTACTATCAATATTCGTTCATAGAATTTTCAAATATGAAAAAAAGTGTTCTCAAAAATTTTCAAAATGTGCCCTGCCCACTGTGGGTCCTAGTAACCCACTTGGATTGGGACCATAGTTTTAACTGCTGTTGTTGATCTACGAACCAGTTAATAAAAAGATTCAAATATAACAAAGTAAAATTTCTCCCATCTTTTCAGTGCTGGATTCTTCTTCGAAGATCCCGTCTGGAATTTTGACAGGCAATATTATCGATTTGGGAATGTTTGACGAATGCATTTCAGTTCAGGCAACAAAAGGAAGTATAAAAATGCGTGGCCGACACTGTATGTATCTAATAACTTTGACGTATCAGAACAGTTCAATTCCTATTCAACCAACTATGTCAATTTGCGTCCCATCAGCATGTACTGCAAACGATATAGAAATATTTCTTAATAAAACAATTCGTGATATTGAATTTGTAAAAGATTTGGGAATTATTGATGTAACTGCAACTTGCTCAAGTGGTGGTCCTCAAAGATGGCCAACCGGAAGCATCACATCAGTGTAAGTACAATTATATCTATATTTTTTATTTTCTATAACCTGTCATCAATAACAGTATACAGTAGAAGTCCGATAAGTTTCTCATTTCGGGTCTGTAGGGACAGAAAATTCCAGGAATTGCGGACTTATCTGATGCCCATTCTAGTAGCACGATATTAGGTGCACGCATTCGTAAGAATGATGCGCAAATCATAAGCAAAATAGCACACGTAGTGGGAGAACCGAAATGAGTGTGCGTGCCCGTGCGTGTGATAACGTTTTAAGGGGAGTGTAGACTTATCGCACGGCAACTTATCGGACTTCTACTGTATATCAAACGTATAGAGTGTCTAAGAATTTAATATTTTAACAAATATTCATAATTATTATTGATTTCAGGACAATAATCTCTATCTTTGTAATTTTTTAAATATTTTGCATGTTTCTGGATATCCTGCAAAGAAGCAAACCTCTTCAATCTGCCATTACGAGTTGCATGGCAGAGTTTTCATTATACAAAAATGCACAAACAATTTTTAATAGAAATACCAATTCTAATTCTTTGACTGCATTGTTTGGTATTCGATGTTTGAGTATATGTTGGATTGTTCTTGGCCATCAGTATGTTACGAGCATCATGAACGTTAATGTTAACAGCATTGATATAGTTGATGTGAGTTATGAAAAAAAATATTTTTTACTTTAAGAATACTTAAGAAGGGGATAAGGGCGGGACACAGTATACTGAATTCATTTTCAATGTACAGGATTCGAAGTGTTATATGGAACTAAAAAGCTTTTATTCAAAAATTATATCATCAACGAAAAATTTTTTTCCCTTAACTGTATGCGCTGAAAGACGTGATAAATGTATATTAGGGTGGGTCAAAAAAACCAAACGATGAGAATCAAGATTGGAACTATGTGGAAAAGTAATGCATTAGGTTTCAAAAACATCAAATTTAAAAAAATTACCATGGACCTTGATATTTTTGTCTAAATGATCAAAAAATATTACGGTATAAATTTGAGACAAATCGAATTATATTTAGTGCTTCCAAAACGGCGTTAAAGCTTTAATAGAGAATATTTCTCAAATTATAAAGATAAGTGATATTGAATATAGGTCTATGAATCAAATCAACTATAAAACTAGTATTGCACTTGTAAATCTGCACAATTTCTATCCATTACAATTTTCTGTAAAATCAATATTGTCGTTTATAAATTATTTTAAAGTATATATGAAACCAAGATGAATTCAGATACCTTTATTTAAAAGCACTTATCTCTATTAGTTTGAGAGAAACTCTCTATTAAAACTTTAACTAAATATACTCCGATTGCAATTAATTGGTATGGATTCATGAACGCCGTCAACAGAGCGGATAAAAATTGTCAGTCGTGGGATAACTGTAGTTTTCAATTGTTCGAAGCGTTTTTATCCAACTTCCGACAAGTAATATCTTTAGGATTTACTGTGTTCGTTTTTCTCGAGCTTGAGTATTTTCTTCGCTTGATTAGGGCTTAAATTTAAACTCATAAATGGACTGTCTGCAGCCAGTGGGCTAGAGGGCATTGCACCCCCCCCCCAAAAGTTTCCATTTCCGAAAGAATAAAATTGCTTTTTTCTCTCTCGAAATTCCAATATTAACACGTGCCACCGGGCACTTAAAAATCCCACATATTTAACATGGAAAAATTTTGGATTTTCGAAAAAGTGGACTGAAGATTCAGGATTTGATCGAATGTTGCCAAATTGTTTCAGAGATTGAAGAGGATAAAATCATATTGATAACTTTCATTTTTAACCACCCCCCTTCCCCTTACCACACCTCCTTCGTGACTCCACCGTGTTCGCCTTGACTGAGGGAGACACGCCAGGGCGCTCAAGGATTTGGTAACCCTGGTGCAATTCAGCCCTTGACACGGCGATCACTTCATGTCTTCGGAGCATGATGACTCATGCCCTGATTATTCCAGGGGGCTTTGCAATAGGTAATAACCGCCTGTGAGGAATTCTCCTTACTTCAGGCACCGCAGACTAGAGTCCATGAGTTCCACAGAGCAGACACACCTCGCGATGCAGTCTCACTGTTTCAACTTCTCCAGGTTTCTAGTCCGATCAGACCCTCAAGCCCTTCGATCAGCTGCAAGGTCACGTGAAACCCACGGAGAGTCCTTTAGGCATACCTTTCTTTAATTTTTTATTTTTTGTTCGAAAAAATAACTGAAATTTGTGAGTGCGATAAATTTCTTATATCACGTTACTGAAAAAAGTATCAAAAATGTACAAAAGTGTGGAACTTCGAAGCCTGTATATAGCTTTTCCTTAACGAGGGCCTTTTTTGCTTGGCTACCTGAATATTGAACCTTAACTGAGAAACACATGAAAGCAATCATCTTTAAAATTGAATTTCTCGTAAATTAAGGCCACTAGGGAGTCTAAAATGAAACAAAAGAAAAATGTATTTTCTGTTCCTTTCTAATACATTTTAAATTCAGTTTCCAAAGTTCGACTACCTGTAACCACATTAGACCCTCCATACTACACCGTTTATTTGAATGTTAGACAATAATAAAATAACAAATAAATATTTCAATAATTTTTTTTTAATTATACAAAATAGTGGATGACATCCTAGAAGTCTTTGTACATTTTTACGGCGCCTTTTGCTGTGGACACGTTTTTCATGCTCAGCGGACTTTTAGTGACCTATTTGTTTCTGAAAGAAATGTCTACAGGGAGGAAGTTCAATATTTTTGCGTTCTATTTCCACCGTTATATAAGGTATACCAATCATAATAATAACAGTAATAATAAAAATGATAATAAGGCGCACTTGACTGCAACCTAGGTCATGGATGGTTGACTAATACACTATGACCATCTTAAGTCTAAAATTTGTTTATATACATATATATGAATTGTTTTCAAACTTGTTTTCGGGTGAACCCGGTTTTTCATCATAGCCACGGACAAAGTCAAGTGACTGATGAGATGAGGATGTTATAAGTTAATTTAATACGTTGTTTGAAATCTTTTGCGATGATGTTGTAGGTACAAAATTAAGAGCATAGTGTAGTTTAGAGTTCGTCTATTACTGCTGTTATCCTTATAAAGTGGCCGCGAGCTTTGGAGGTGACAACAGTCGCCTCTGGATGCCTTCTTAGAGCTACCATCTGCCACTCCACAGGTTCTTAGCCGCTTGCTTCCTGATGATCTAGAAAGTTTCTTAAAATGCGACAGATGTTTAATAAAACCGCCTTCTCCGTACTCCTATTGACTCCTAAATGTTCAAGATGTTCAGTGCAACTTTCGTGCACATTGCCTGTAGCCGAAATCACAATAGGATGAATAGATGCATATGTCACATTCCTCCCTATTGTCTTTACTTCATGTCTTAGCTCGCTATACTTATGGATCATGGTTGTATAAGTTTTCTGCAAATTTCGGTTAAGTGGAGAGGAAATGTCGATGATGTAGACTCTTCCATATTTTTTTTTGTCGCATGACGATGTTGGGTCGATTGGCTCGGATTTAATGACCGGTCTGGATAGTAACATCCCAATATAAGATGTAATCTTCATTTTCTAAAACGGGCACACCATCATGTCTGTGCGCATATTCTCTTTGTGCCATTACGCGAGAACCATTAATAATGTGATCGATGGATTCGTTGTTATCTCCACATAATCGGCAGCGGTCAAACACGTCTTGATGTAAAACGTGTTTGCGATAATTTCTGGTACTGACAACACTGTCCTGAATCGCAATGGCGAATCCTTCTGTTTCTGGAAACAGAAAGTCCTTTTTCAGCCAAATATTGGATGCCTCACTATCCACTTTATGTTGATCTATAGTTTTGGGGTGCTCGCCGTGGATGGCTTTTTGCCTCCATCGCGTTTCTAATTCCTCTATGGATTCTGCCTCAATATTCAAGGCCTCCTCTGAGAAGAAATTCGAAGGTGTGTAATTAAGATCTAATTAACAGATGGTGTTGTAAAGTGCAACATGTCGCTTTCTGTTAAAATAGTCTCGCAACTGAATAACTTGTAACTTACATAGTTTCCTGAAATCTACAACGCCCCTACTCCCTCTATGTCGTGGTAGAACTACCCTTTAGATCGTCGAATTACTGTGGTGCATTCGGTGCTTCTTCATTTCTAAGCGGATTGTTCTGTTTAATCATTCAAGGTCGGTGGTCGATCATTTGATGAGTGCAAAGGAGTGCGCGATGACAGGGATAGCATACGTGTTGATTGCCCTGATTTTGTTTACCGAGTTAAGAGAACTCATCAGAATCAGTCTGAGTCTATTAGTAAAGACAGACGTTAGACTTTTTAAGTATAGTATATTTTTAAGGCTTCAAGCAAATTGGCATGTGGTACGGAAGGAAACGCTTGCTTGTAGTAAATGTATGCCACGTGCAAGTTTCTTTGATGTTTACGAACTTGCGTCATAGCAACAGCGTCTATGGTGTCTAGATCTTTACTGCCCCGCGAGTTCTTACAATATCCTTTTTGATATTCTGTTAGAATGTCATTCTCGTTGCAGTGAGTATATACCTTATCTGCAATGCTGGCTGTAAGGCATTTATAAATCGTTGGAAGACAGGCTGTCGGTCTAATCTCCTGCCTCTGGTGGATGTGGTGGTGCTGGATCATCATCAGGTTGAGGAAGGACATCAATTACTGCTGCTTGATCGTGTGACGCGGCTTCCTCTAACTGATATTCATTTTCGTCGTTTTTCCATGACAAATCAACGTGTTCTCTAATCTCCATTGCTCGGTCTTCTGAGATGTTTAGATCAGTCTTGATGTACTCCGCTTTAGCGACAAGATCTCTTAGTGCGACTTTTTTTATATCAGGATACTTTGCAGCAAACTCCGTCCTAAAGTTGTAGCCTGTTTCGCTTTTGGTTTCAAACTTCGCACTTTCAGAGTAGAGACGCACCAATTCCTCTTTCTTTGTGGTATCCCACATGTGCTCTCCCACGGTATTTCTGTTGAGGTGGTTGGCTGCAAATAGCTAATGCTAGCCAAACCATTCTCAGCAGGCGCAGTTGATGTTCAACTGTTTACCGTTCGTCGCAGATGTTCTTGCTGGACAGCTATTTGATTAGTGAGATCTGTCTTACCATCTCACAGCTCACAATCAATACCGTTTCGCATGCTGTGGCCCCACTGGTGGCTCCAGGGGTGCCTTGAATATCGTCGGGAAGCGACAAGCGTTTCAAAATCTTTAATAGACTCTCCATGATAATTTATGGGTTTTGGTGGTCCTCTTACAAGTAACCGTTTACCCCTTTAAATCAAGGATGGTGGAATGTTATATATTTCCTGAAAGCTCTTGTCACGAATAAACCAAATGTGAAATACTAGCGTCAGTCGGTTATGTATATGGGAGTTATGGGCCTTTAAAGTTCATACGGGAGTCTATGAGAAAAATATAAGTAATCTTATGTATTTTTCCTTTTGCTTCGATTGCAGATGGATCCACGAGTTGTGGTTACGGCTTTGGTGAAGGAATTCAGGACGGACGAATTCCCGATCTGCTTGCTTAGGTCATTGATAGTTGCTATTGATAACATGGCAGGGTGATTAGGGCTTATCTGACAAGAGTAATGATTTTTCTCATAGACTCCCATGTTAACTTCAAAGGCCCATAACTCCCATATATATATGACCGACTGACGCTAGTATTTTACATCTGGGTTACTCACGACAAGAACTTTCAGGAAATATATAACATTACACCATCCCTGATTTAAAGGGGTGAACGTTTACTTGTTAGTTCCTTTCCTCTTCGTTCTTTGCCTGTCTGGCAGGGGAAACCCTGTCAGTAGCAGTGATACCGCCAACATAGCCGTCAAAGTCATGAGCGAAAAGCTCAAGCCCTACCGCGACGCCAACGCGAGAACACCTTCGGTAGGATAATATTATTATATAATTGTCTCAGGCTTAAGATGGTTACAATCGAATATGTCGAAGGCATTTTTTTTGTTATAGTTGGATTTTTTTTAATGGTCTGCGCGGGGCTGTCCCGGTATTTATCATCAGACAGGGACGCATTTTTGTAATTTGATCAACTGATCTGATAAGAGCAGTGTGCCTAGTTTGACATATTGGGCAAAGTCTGGTTTTTCACTTTTTAACCCATCACTCACGGACTGGGTTGCAGCCAAGTGTATGATGGAGGGACCTACAGCTTAAGGTGGGATCCGATCAAGGAGACGCAATGGAGCATTTTGAGCAAAGAATTCAGTCACAACGCATCAAAAATCTTCATAATCACTCAATGAGGTCACTGAGTCTAAAAAAATGTCAAACGTTGCCCTGTGTAACCTTTACTTTATAGAGACTCACGTAATAATGTTGTATTATGTGATTCATATGTACAAATGATTCCACACAAATTTTCAGATTGACACCACCAGTTGCAGCACTCCTTATCTTTTCAATCTTTATCATTCCTTATATGGGATCAGGCCCAAGATGGGAGGAATTTATGATTCTCAATTTTTCCGATATGTGTAAAGAAAAGTGGTGGTCATTTTTACTGTACACGAATAATTACATTCAAAAGGACAATTCCGTAAGTACATTCTGATTAATATCATTAACGTCATTTTATTTGGTGATTTTTTTCATATAAGCTAACATTTTTTCAGTGCTTAGGTCAGTATACAACATGAACCGATTATGACTCCTCTGGTTCTGGCTTTAGTTTCATACTTCTTTTTAAATGACCGAAGTCTGGTAGGATTGACGTTATAAGTGGATACACCGCCTTATGACGATTCAGCTACTTATTTTGAACATGCTTTTATACTTATGGAATACATTTCTCGCATCAAGTTGGTGGTTGAGTTTATACTTTAAATAATGAATAATATCAATAATAACGTAGCCTCGTAATGGATCAACACATTAGTTAAAGAAAGGCATGCCTTCGCAAAAGTTTGAGACGATTAATGTGGACTGGGTGTTTGGAATGGTAGAGGAGTCGGTCTCATTATGATAGAGAACAAAACAACTTGTCGACATGTATGAATGTGTATCTCCCAAATTGTCATGGTTTAGAATGCATGTGGAAATCAGAAGGCTATTTATTATAGCGGTCCACGCTCCAGTTAATGGTGAAAGTAGTGATGTATATGCTATCTTCTTGGACTCTTTGAATGATATTTAAGGTACTTGCCATCATGGGGAAAGAAATTAACTCGGGGATATGAAAAGCTGGGTTAGTTTGCAACACACAGGTAATGACAGGGTAGCACGTCATTTTGTAGATCCAAAATCGAATCGTAACTTAGACAAATTGGTTAGCTTATGCTTATTAAGAAAAAAGCTTGTTTTTTATAAATACTTAGTTGAAGCAGAAAATATTCCACATGTATACCTAGTTCAGAGGTGAAAGCCACAGTATGATTGACTTTGTTGTCGCGGACAACTGTGCACGTGCAAAGTTGGACAAGTGACATATTTGCACGTACACAGTTGGGCAAGTGACATCTGTGCAGGTGCACAGTTAGGAAAGTGATATCTGTGCACGGCAAAGTCCACAGGAGCCCATCTGTGCACGTCGAAATTCCGACGTGCACAGTTGTCCAAGTACCATCTGTTCACGTGCACAGTTGTCCAAGTGACAATTGTGCACGACTAAATTTCAACGTGCACAGTTATCCAAAAGACGACTGTGCACGTGCACAGATGGCACGTGCTCAGTTGGCACGTGCACAGTTGTCCTTCTGGCCATCGACGTGCACAGTTGGACAAGTGAAATGTTGCTACGTGGAAATTCGACCCCATCCCACCATCACATATAGTTTTTGAGAAAATGGGTATTGAAATCCCCCAAAAAGGCGTCTTAAGCCATTTTTGGATAACCGTGGGCACTAAACCTGGGGTCCTAGAGCCTTACAAAATGTCTCAAATGGAAGCTTGTCATTTCCCCTTTCGACCCCAATAAACCAAAATTTAATCGTATCTGACCTTGATGCCCTGTACGCCAAAAGGTATTAGCTTACATTTCATATATGGATCAACAATAGTAACAGCGTTCACCTCCCCTTGAATGGGATGACAATTTTTGAAAATTTCCTCGTTGGAAATTCGGATCAAGGCTGATTGTAAGGACTACGTTGAATGACCCATGGATTAATGAACTAACATTGCACCCTTTGGAATCAACCTTTAGGTGCTTGAATTAATTAAATAATTACGAAAAAGGGGGTTGGGGGGATATGTGTATAGAGGCGTGTCGTCACTTTCAACGAATTAGCGACGTAGAATTATTTCAATACGTTTTATTACGCTTTTACGCATTAATAAGCATTCAGACAAAAATAGCCATTGAAACGCATTGAAACTTTGGACAATAACTTTGATCCAATAAGTGACTAAGCATCATTTTAATGCATATAAACCGAGGAAAGAATGGTGGAATTGTGTTAATGAGACTTTTAAGCGAAAATATGTAAAGATTCATTAGAAAATAAGACCTTGCATGAAAAGATATATGGACATAAAGGAAGCAAAATATGCATGCCAAGATAGGGTTGTATCGAAGAAAATTGTTTATACCTTCACAGCAATAGGATATACCGAGATATTCCATTCGATTCCATTCACCTCCCAGGTTGTCCCAGGGATATCCCAGGGACAACCTGTGAGATAAATGGGATCGAATGGGATATCCCGGTATATCCTATTGCTGTAAGGGTAAAAAATGTATGACGAAGAATGTCAACGCGATGATAACCACGCGAAACAAAAGATCTTTGATACGCATGGGAGTAGATGAGCTAGGCGGGTTCTAACGCAAGATTCCTACCTTACCGACATCGAGCAGATTCTAGCTGTAGTTAACAAACGATACGAAATAACAGACATAAAGAAAGCTGCAACAAAATATGAAATGCGAACGCTCGTAATTATCGAAAACAAATTCTCCGTTTTTCTATCCCAAAGAATTGCAAAACTGTTTGAAGAGGATGAAGACCTGTTCATGCAAACGAAGAAAGCCTGTGATGATCAAAAATTTGAAATGGTGTATTTCGGTGGCCGCTTCAATTTCATCGAATTTGCGAAGAAAAATATATAAAGTGAACAGTTTTCAATTATCGTTCAGTGCCTGAAAGCCGTCAGTGAGA
>JAABKJ010014287.1:0-10136 GCA_011634705.1 Andricus grossulariae
AATTAGTCAGAAAATTTCGTGTTTCATTGAGGTTTTAAGATTTCTTATCATAATTTACTTAGGTTGAAGAATTTTTTGTTACTGTAAAAATTTCGATAGGAAAATTTTGAAAAAGAAATTTGCAAGAAAAATTTTTCCCCACACGGCGTTATAGGCTTCAATAGAAAAAACGCCATTTTTTATTGTAAAAATTTCGATAGCAAAATTTAAAAAAATTTCTGGAGAAAAATTGTTTTTTTCCTCACAGCGTTATAGGCTGCAATAAAAGCAACTACATTATATATTGTATAAATTTCGATAGCAAAATTTTGAAATAAAAAATTTCGATAACTTTTACATTCTCATCAGAGAATGTACTAGATTTGTGTGAAATTTGAACCCCCCCCCCCCCGTTTTGGTGAATTTCCACGTTTTGAGACCTTCTAAACTAAAAAAACTGGTTTTGGCAAATGTGTCTGGCTGACTGTGTGTATGCATGCATGTATGTATGTATGTAGATTTGTAGTCTGTTAGCACGATAACTTTTGAAAGAATTGATAGATTGGATTAGGCTTCCGTGTCCTACCCTTTAAGTGTCCTACAATGAAGGTCAAGTTTGTTAGCCAGCCATTTTTGATCAAAATTCAAAATGTGAGCACATTTTGAAAATTTTTGAGAGCACTTTTTTTTCATATTTAAATATTCTATGAGTGTGTGGTAATAGAGCTTACAAAGACAAACAAAATATTCGTATGACTTTTTTTATGGAAGAAAAATTAACGGAGTTATAGCATTTACAAAATTCCAAAAAACAAACGAAAATGAACATTTTAAGCCAAAAAACGCACGATATGAAAAAAAGTCCAGAGGAGAAAAGCGTTTCTTATTGAACACAATTCAATATTGTCATAACAACTTTTTGAATTTTTTAAATAATCGAAAATTCAAATTTTGATCGCACAAAAAATAGTGAAAAATCAAAAATTCAATTTTGCGGTCCAACTATACAAGATATGAAAAAAGATGAAGGCACAAAAAGTGTGCACATAAAAAATATCCACAAATTTTTTATCGATCACTTTTTGAGATGATGCGTAGTTCTTGTTTTATTCGTAAAAAATAGCATTAAAAGTAGAAAAATTAAATCTTTGGAAAAAAGACGCAAGGTGCGTACAAAGATGGATAGAGAAAAATTGTGCACTCAAAAAAGATCTACAAATTTGTTAGCTATCACTTTTTTATAGGATGCGTAGTTTTTGTTTTAATCGTAGAAAATAAACCTAAAAATAAAAGAATTAAATTTTTGGACAAACGACACAAGCTATGAAAAAAAAATAATAGACAAAAGTTGCTCACACAAAAAAGAGCTATAAAAATTTGTCATGATTAATTTTTTAAAGAAGCGTAGTTTTTGTTTTAAACGTGAAAGTAGCATTGAAAATGAAAAAATTAAATTTTGAGAAAAACTACAGAATAGACGAAAAAAATTAATAGACAAAAGTCCTTCTACCAAAAATGATCTACAAATTTGTTATAAACCTTTATAATAAACATTTTCATAGAAGCACTTTACGTTAGGATGCGTATTTTTGTTCAAATCGTAAAAAATAACATTGAAAATAAACAAATTGAATATATGTAAGAAACACACAAGTTGCAATAAAATGTTTAATAACAAAATTTTTGTATAGAATGTGAACTTTTTTTAATTATAAAAACAAGACAATGCAAATATGTTTGTTTTAACGCCAATGCATATTATGAATTTTAGTAATATAAATTTATTGAAATGATACATTTGTCAGGGTAGTTGAGGATAAAATGTAATGCGAAATAAGAAACAAATATTAAAATTATCATGATAAATAAAATTTGTACTTTATTTTGCAATATCTGAATTAGCAATCCCAGGCTGAGGTACAGAATTAAATATAATATCCATTTTATATAATAGAGTTAAACCTAATGTAGAAAAGTTCGCATTTTCGACAAAATCGAGTGAGAAGCACGAGATACGTGATGAGAATGTGTTCGTTAAAGCCGAAGGAGTTTTAACAAAAGAGAATTCACAATCACCAAGTGACAATTGTCGATGCTTTGACCTTTAATTTTGAAAGATCTGTGCACAAATATGGAAGAAGTGCGGAGACCGAGCGCGCATCGGGCAGATTTTTTCTCAAAAAATAATGTTTTTTCTTTCGTAAAACATTGCTGATAATATTATTTCAATTCCTAGAATTATAGGAAACTTGTTTTCCAGAAACCTGTTTTTTTTGGCACGACAACTACCTCATAAGACATTCGAACTTTTAAATTAATTAAGAGGATTAAGATTAATTACAAGGTCTTACGAATTCGAAAATATTTCTGCAACTTTAAAGAAAATTTCCAATGCCTAGTCAATACATGGGAAAATTGTTGAATCAGTTTTTTAAAATTATTTGCGATTTTGTATTAAAACTTCTAAAATTGTACAACTTAATAAATTTTAACATAATATATTCTTTCAAAAATGAAATAAAATTACTGAAAAATAATTTTTTTATTTACATATTACCAAATTACAGACCCTAAAAGTTGAAAATTTTAAATTCAAGACTACAAATATTCTAAACTGAGTGATTATAAATCTTTAAATGTTTTAAATTGAAAATGTTACACCCAAAGCTTTTAAAACAGAATAATTCAAAATTATCTAATTTCTAGGTTTTACCCAATTTAATTATGTGTTAGCTGCGATTTGATAGGCTTTTCTACCATATATTTTATTTTTCAAAGTTTATAATTATTATACTTTACGGAGGATTTCAAAGTAATTTTAATTCGGATTTTGTAATGTCTATTTATTTAGAAAGCAATAATTAAGAATGAGAAAAAATGTGCAGACATCTGCGGTAACATAATTACGCAACTGTCTGCCCTGCTACTGGATAATTGATCTGACACTTTATTACAGGTCACTGAATTAGTCACAATCTGGTAGTTAATATTCATGATAAAAGAAAATATATTTAAGATGATAGAAAATATCGACTACAAGCGTAAGTGCTGTAATTTTTCTGTTTTTATTTAGAATCAACATTAAGTTATTTAATGAATTAAACTATATATTTAATTAGTTTTTCTCTATAGAAAAATCTCTATCTCAAATATTTATATCTATTTAATTGATTCAACTTCTTCCAAAATAAAAAATGTATATCGTGAAGGCGAAATGCTTCTTCTGTTTCTTTTTAATTTCTCATCAAGGCAAACTAGTTTTTGAATAAAAATTTGTCTACAAAATTAGAAACGAAACAAACCATAACTGAAATTAATTACCTGAATGAGTTTTTGTTTTCACTGTTTATTAACCAGAACATATGTTGGATCAGTTAACGAAAAATAGAGATTAACATAACATCTCTATACAATTTTTATCACAAATCACAACAGAACATATCAATAATCAATACCTTAATTAAATAAATGATAATAAGTATTATAAGCACACGGAGTATAATACCGAGATGCTTCAATCAAGAGCGCAAGTCAATCTGAAGCAATTTTTCAAACTACATTTTATGCAGACCGCCCCTCTTGACTTCATCAATAAATGTGACTCTGTATTGTCTCTGTATCAGTATCTCTTCAAAATAATGCAGCGAAACTATACTCCGATCTTGTGGAAAATTTTTCCGACAACAATCTACGGAAAGTTACTTACAGGAAAGCTGTCAGAGTTAATTGCAATTTACTCCTTTCAGGTACTAAACATCTTGAATATCTTGAGAAAACAACACACAATGAGTCTTTTCCTCATTTTTTGGTTGTTCTCTTTAACTCCTCTGAGTAGAGATTCTATCCGCGAAAAGGTGTTCATTTTGATTACATGATTACTTTTAGAGTTTGAAAAATTCATGAATAAAAAGTTGACCAAAAATATGGCGATTCATCAATATCGTACGACTTAGGTAAGATGAGTAATTAATAAAAAAGCTGAACTGTCCTGAGTTGCAGATGTAAACATCTATAGGTTAATCATGATGGTAACACTTCGGAGAACAATGTTAGCAAATTATATTGTTTTGCAATGTGTAAGAAAGATAAATAAGGATAACGAAGGTATAGGCAAAAATATAAAATTAAATACGCAAATATCTCTAATAATTTCATTTTAATGGAATGTTCAGGTAAATATAAAAGTATAATACGATTTTAAACCTTACACTGCAGGGGACAGAATCCTTGGACCAGCCACCATACAGATAATTTGATGACTGGACCTCAGTATCGTCATTCGTACCAAATTTTTGAATTTCTAGAAGAGAGATGACACAGTACTGATAATAACTTTTTTTTTCGTCTATAGTTCTTTTACTAAATAAGACACAATCTCATTTTCGCATTTCTTTTTTCAAAAAATGAGCATGATCATTAAAAAGGGCGTTAAAAATCCTATCGAAACTATAGTAGACAAAATGGATTTTATTGGCATTAGAAGAGTTTTTAATCGTCGAAACAGATCGTATCTTTGAAAAAATGATATAATTCCTATTTTCATAAATAAGAATAAGCCCCAGAAGAAATCGACAAGCGTCCTCAAGTAAGGGGTTCGTAGGCGTAGGCTTAAATGAAAAAATGTTCATTTTTCTTATTACTAAACTGATGAAAAAAGAAAAATGTAACATAGCAAATTTTATTTTTTATCTCAACTCTACATGTCAAAAGCCTCAGTTTGGCCTTCTTCAAATAAATGCGGACTAAAAGAAAAGATTCCAGCATAGCGGTCTAAAAAACCAAATTCACTTGCTGTGAATTCCATCTCTCATTATAATTAATTAGCAAATATATTTGCTTCCTCATAAAGGAAGTCAAAATAAAAAAAAATAAAACAAATAGGTCAATCAAAATATCGCGAATCAAGGAGTCTTTTCTATTCTTGCATGAACTTTGAAATATGTTGATAAAAAAATGTTTTGTTAAAAACTGATTTTTCAAATTATATAAATAACCATACATTTCGTAATAATGAACAAAAATTGTTAAAACATATCCATTTTTTAGCACTTACATAGCTTTATTAAAAACGTTGTGTTTGGTTTTTAAAATTAAAACTTATCGCCTTAAAACAATCCTTTTATTGAATTTATTTTCTTTGTTTTTATTAAAACAATATTTTTATAAGAAATTGTATGTTTTTTGAATTTAAAAATTAAAAATAGTTCAAGTTTGAGAGCCTGAAGTATTTTACACTGTCAGGAAACACTATTAAAAATAAGCTATTTAAAAATTTATGATGAATTTTTAAACATTGAGGGTTCAAGAAATTCTTTGGAATATTTTTAGAAAAATTAAAATGTTTTAAATCCTTTCAAAATTTGTCAAACTCCTTCATATTCCTTGGAGTTGTTGAAATCCGTAGAAATCCCTTGAAATGAAACTTAATCCCTAAAGTTCACTAGAAATTCGAGAAAATCTCTTGAAATCGTAAAAATTCATTAAAATAAGTAGACATCGTTTAAAACTGCTTGCATATAAATTAAATTTATTCATTCCATTTTTCTTTCAAAACCCATCTAAATAAAATGCACGCTTTGCAACTCCTTGCATATAAATTAAATTTATTCATTCCATTTCTCTTTAAAAAACCGTCTAAATAAAATGCACGCGCGCGAAGTGCGCTTTTAGGTCCCTGGGTCTATTTTCTAATATTAAAAACATAAAGTATTCAAGAAAACATAACAACAAATTTGTAAATATTTAGAGTTCTAACATTTTTAAAGCGGAATCTCTTAAAATTCTTTGGGACTTTTTAAAATAACTTTGGTAATCGTAAAAATCCATTAAAATATGTAGAAATCATTTGAAATTGTATAAATATGAATTCAATTTATTCCTTAAATTGCTCTAAATAAACCGTGTGAATAGTTTGGTTTGAAATAAGACAAATTTAAAAAAGTTAAATTAATTATAATAGATCATTCTGTAAGTTAAAAAAAAGCTTTCACTACTCACGGTAGCATATTCTAATTTTGAATAGAATAATTTTGTAGATGTAAAACGAACAATTGTATTTTTAAATATCGCATTTTCAAAGAGAAAACGGGGAAGTTTTTCGAGAATAGGGAAAAAGGGGAAAGACTATTAACTCGCAGCATGCTAACAGGGAAATTTTGATTCAAAAGGCCTACATTTTTATGATTTGTACGGCAACGCCAAGAACTCAAATTTAAGCTGTTCCTGAAGAAAATCAAATTAAAAGAAAAGCTTCAAGCATACGGGTCTTCTCACTCCTCAATTTCGTTATATCCTCCTCCCCTCAAATAATTGCTTGCTTAAAATTTGGAATTTAAATAGAAAGCAGATTTTTCCCAAGGTTTTCAGTATTTTTTACGCCCTGCAGTGGTAACTTTATGGGGTGAATAAGTAGCTAGAATAGTTTTTTTTTAGACGAGGTAAGAAATGGAGAGACGCAGGCACGAGATTTTATAAGGGTTTCCTACGAAACCCTACAAAATTATCGGCACACTTATTAACCTTCAGGTGTTTAAAGCAAAAATGCTTAGCTTTCTCTTAAGCCTAAAGTAAAACAAAACAATGTTCAAAATTCGAAAAATAGTACAAATTATTCTTGACCTTCATTTTTAAAGGACAAATATTTATTTTTTTCAAAAAATGTTTATGCTCAATGAAAAGGATGTGAAAAATCCTATCAAAATTGTAGTAGACAAATTTTTGTTTATTGCTATTAAAAGAATTCAGAAAGCTGAAATAGAAGGTACTCCTAAAAGGAGGGGAAAACAAATAAAATCACCCACTACCCGTCGATAAAAATTCAACAATTTTATTGATTTTTGTTTTGTTTCTTGACTAACAAATTTTTGTTGTTGAAAAATTCCTATTTTTCTGCAGAAATTTCACCTTTTTTGGTTAAAAATGCAACTGTCTAGTAAAACATTAATCTGTTTATTACATTAATAAATAAAAACAATATTTATTACATCTGTTTATTACATATATTCACTTTTTTTTTGTTAAAAATTCAACTGCTTTGTAGAAAATTCGTATTTTTTATTAAAAAATTCAACAGCTAGAAAATTTAACCATTCGGTTAATAATGTACGTCTTTTGTTGAAAATACGTCTTTTTTAGTAGAAAAGCAATTGTCATGTTCTCAATTGATTTTTGCTAGTCCAATCCAACTATTTTGTATTTTAAATTAAAACATTTTTTTATTAAAATATCAACTATTAAATGTTTTTTTGAAAATTAATCTTTTTAGGTTGAAAGTCGAACTACATACTTTAATAAAAGTTCATTTTTTGGGTTGGAGATTCATAATTTTAGTTGAAAATTCTTTTCTTCTTGCGTTAAAAATTAATTTTTGTTGACTCAAAATTTAAATATTTTATTGAAAACTCAACTGATTGGTACGTAATTAACTTTCTTTTTGAAAATACTTATTCTCGGGTTGAAAATTCAACTGCTTTGTAGAAAATTCGTCTTTATGGCTTTAAAATTCAACATTTTGGTAGAAAATTGAACTGTTTGGTAGCAAATTATACTTTTTTTTGTGGAAAATTCCTTTTTTTATTAAGAATTAATTCTCTTCAATGAAAATTTGATTACTTCATTTTTGGTTAAAAATTGATCCGTTTAGTCTAAAAATTCAAATATTTAGTTAAAAAATGTGGACTAACCAATGTGCAAACTATTTAATTGAAAATTCGTTTTTTGTTGTTGTTAAAAGTGAAATTGTTTGGTTAGAGATTCGTCCTTTTTGGTTTATTTCAAACTGTTTTTGATTTATAAAGAAAATATTTTCTTGGTTAACTTTGTTAATTCATAAGAAACAGTTAGATTTTGAGATGGAGGACATATTATTTTAGTCAATTAACGAAGAAGTTCAAAAATATTTTTCAAGGAAGAGTAAAAAAATAGTGAACTTAGCGGACAATTGTGAGAAAATATTGTATTTATTGCCATTTTTTGGAAATAGTAGTAAAATAGTGTCATCGGTCAAAAAAAGTGCCAAATAGTGTGGTGAGTCTGAGGCCTGGAAATATAAACTAAAGAATTTTTAATGTGGAGAGACAGACCATCGAACTTTATTACATCAAAAATATTTTATTTGCATACACTAAACGAAGAAATATTTTAGCTTTGAAATTTTATTTAAACCCTAAATAGTTTAGTTTGAAATTAGTCAAATTTAAAAAAGTAAAATTAATTTCAATAGGTAATTCTGTAAGTTGAAAAAAAACTTTCAGTACAGAGAAAAGGGAAAATTTTTCCAGAATAGGGGTAAAGGGGAATTTGAAAAAAAAAAGGGGAAACGCAGGGAAATATTGTGAACCCTGTGAGAGTACTCATAATCATGCAGTTGAAGAAAAATGTAACATCATTTCATTCAAGCTATAAATTGACTGAAATTATATTTGAAAAGAGTAATCTGTAGTTTTTTCTCTGCCAGAGTCGATTGATTTCTAATCTGCAATCTCATATCTCAGTATTACCAGTTCATTCGGAGCATCTGCAAGGATACGTTTTGCAGCATCACAATCCAGGGCTCCACAATTTAACCACTTAATGATAAAGAATAATCGAGAAAATGATAGCACATGACCTTCGTATCCGTCGGTATTTACTCTCAGTTATAAATAAAGATTTTTTTTTATTTTCCAAAAACATTCACAATTTCTGTCACACTCCTACCACTTTTTTAGTTTAAAAAAAAAAGCTTTTGCTTTTTGGCCCTCTGACTAGTCATATGCAGGCCCTACAGAAATATTCCGTATGGTTAGAGTAAGCAACAATTGGTACAAATATTTTCTGTAAGAATAGATACTTCACTGTTTTTTTTTTAAACTGCCCTCGATAAAAATACATTGACACGGGGACTTTCTCTAAAAGAGAGGTCAGTATTTTTGTCTTGTGTGAAGAAATTCGCTGATAAAAATGTGAGATTAAGAAAGATGAATTGAAATAAAAATTATCGAATGTTGATAACTTTGAAAAGAAGAGTAGAACTGGTTACTGACATTTTCAACACTTCTGCTTTTCGTACATTGTACCAAGATTTTTTTTGTCAACAGTGGCGATTGTGTTGTTTATTTGTTTTCCAACAAATTGAGAATCATATCGTTTTAGTAGAGAATCTTAGTTATCATACCTAATTCAGGATCTTGGTTTTCCACTGCCAAACACCTGTCAGTCGTGAGATTATTAATCTTCTTAAAAATGCACTATTGTTTGTTGACAACCTAGATTTCACGTCTACACTTGCGCCGCAGAAAGAGACTGATCTTTTTTTGCCTTCTGCTACAGAGAAACAACCGTGAAGTTAGCTGACTTCAGATAGCGCATGCGCAGAGCACAGTTGCCAAAATTATACAACAAATATTCCCTGAGTTGATTGATTCGAAAAATGCGCGAAAGATTTAAATCTTTTAAGGGGATGAACACTGAGCAAGATACATTTTTAATTGTATAATTAATATTTATGACATTTTTTCGTGCAGATTGTTTGTAAAATCATGACTTTGAGAGCAGGTGAATATATATTTGAAATTTGTGTACAGGTTGTTTATTATTATTTATACCGTTACTTAAAAGTATATTATAAATTTGAGAGTTCAAAGAGTAATCATTTCCAATTTGAATTTTCAAAATCGAACACATTAAAAATTCATTCGTTAAAAATCAAAGTCCTTCAATCATTGAAGTAAAATTAATAATATTCAATATATACAAATTTTTAATTTGTGCTTTATAATTTTAAACAATTTTTGAATTCCTTTAATATCAATCTTTTTCTTGAAAATTGACTAGAAATTAAAATAAACAGGAAAGTTTAAAAAAATTAACTAATTTCAAAATGTGTAATTAATTGATTAAAAAATGTAATTTACAAATTAGCGCAACAGCAGTTAGTTTTTACTTTTTATAAACTATTTTTCCGAAAAATCAATAAATAAGTCAATTTCGTTGAAAAGTTAAAATTAGATTCTTAAAAAATAGAATATCTTAAATTATTGTGAAATTTTTAAACAAATTTCTTTTGTAAAAATATGAAAAAGAGCTTTATTTTACATTTATAGGAACCATGAAAATAATATTGAAACAGATGAACAAAAATAAAAGTACAGAACTTGTTAGCATGAGAAACAACAAAG
>JAABKJ010014289.1:0-10136 GCA_011634705.1 Andricus grossulariae
TTTCGAACAAGGTATATGGTTAGTTGATCATAGGTTAAAAATTCATGGTGGAACGTTTCGCAAGTTAATCATGATTACACCGATGATTAAAAGATAATCATGATTAGTTAACCATGGATTTAGTCAGAGATGGTGGAATCGGCCCTTAGTCGATATATTCAGCGTGCAATATACTGCGTACCAGCCAACTGCATTGTATACAGTAGTGTTAAGTTAGGTTATTGATTGAGCGAGTTTACCGCTCATTAGAAAGCGCTAACGAACTTACATAATTGCCCGCGAAATTCAAACTCAAATCAATCAAAGTAAAGTTTTCAAAAGAAAATTGTAAGAAATAAGAGAAGCAAAATATGAAGCGTGACCTGTAGAATAATGAAAACATGAACTGCAAATTTGTTAATCATTATTAAAGAGGAAACGAAAGATTTGGCAGGAAGGTATATTTTGAGCAACAGAAGGTAAGGTAGATTTTTTACTGTGTCGTTCAAAATTTATCTCTCTTATATTTTGTTTTCCTTTTCAATGATGCTTTTCGACATTGCATTGCAACTTTTCACTAAGCTACAGTCCATGTCTTATATTTTGTTCTTCTCATTTTTTAGAATGTTCTTTTAAGTGCAGAAATTCGTTTCTCACGTGTTAACCTCATGACCTTCTGATGTAAACAAAATACTACAAATTTGCTGTCTGCTTCGCAGTACGACTTTTTTTCATTTGCTTTAGAACCCTTCATATTTCCCCAGACTGTTTCGGACATATTATTAAATCAAATTGTTTGTAGTTTATCCAAATTTTCTAGAAAGTGCAGGACTTCCTGCATTTCTTTCTTTTACGTTGTATTGAAATCTCTTATAAATATTCAAATATGGAGGATTTGAATTTTTATAACATTTTGGTGTCCGTTTAGGAGTCCCGGACAGTCCCAGATTGAGTGCCATAATTTTTATAGGAAAAATTTTTTCCATTTAGTGTTACATAAAAATAACTGTAACACAATAATATGCTTTAGGCACTGGTATATTTCCCACAATAAGTTTATGAGCTAAGCCATCCGGTATTTTAATACGAAAGTCGTCATTTGCGCGTATTCCCATTACTTCGGACATATGATTATATAATGGAAAAAGAAAACGATCTCCGTGAGCTTCTATACCAATGATGAAACCTTCTCGGGCTCCAGCACAATACTTTCCTCTCAGTTCGATAAGGGTACCGTCTGCATTTTTCGTGTAAACGTGACGAAATTCATATTCTTGCGGAGCAGGATGTACTTTTGATTTCAGTCTGACTTGTGAACTTATTCCTGTAAAAAGAAGAAATGGGTGAATATTAATACTTTGAATATCAATCCGACCCCATCTTACTGTAATAAATCCCGATGTTTGTTTGACAAATATTGTCATTTTTTTTCGATTTTTTTAGGAAAAAATGGTACTTTTCAGTTTTTCTAAAGACGTTCAAATTTTTGTACACCCGAAATAAAAATTGCCTTCAGATGAATGAAAGCCGACTCGATTTCTTGCAAATTAAAAAAAAAGTTCTAGCCTGAACAAGTTCAAAGTTATGACCCTCGGAATTAGACCCCTTTCCCCAATTTCGCTACAATTGCAGCTTTTCAAAAATATCTTAATCCCAATAGTAGTATATCTAGGACAGTCTTGGGACAAGTTTTTGTTTCAAATTTAACGACAAAAAACGAGCGAATAGTCATTTACCGATAGACAAAAATGGTTGGTGTCCAAGCACCAGTGTCAACCAGTCGGTCAGGGAGATCCTTTCCTAAACGACATCAATCAGATATCTAATAAAAACCGAAATTATCAACTGATGGCCGAGCAGGAACTTACATTAACGACTGACACTAAGCTAAACATTCGCATCACCATCGGTAGATAAAGCAGAAACCGAGATCACCTTCGGTCGGCTGAGTAGTATCTGACACAGATTCTTGCTACGATCAATAATGTAGAAATTTCCTGCTAATATAACTGACATGACGGTGGCGCCATATATTACCGGTAACAACTTATCGCCTGGTTGCATCATAGCACGGGCACGAACCTTTATCAGAAATTAGAATTTGAGGTTATGCCAGCATTTTACATCTAAATGGGTATTTTTAATAAAAAATTATTAGTTTACAAAGAATTAAAATTTTTCAACAAATTGAATTTTCCAGTATCGTTAGGGTTTTTTTTTTTACCGGAAATGGACATTAATAAAGAAAATCACTAGATTTTCAGGGTTCATAATTTTTTAAATAATTCTAGGCTATGCTAGTGTCTCATTTTTAAACCAAAATCATCATAGTTTGAGCAACTTGAGGTTAGGTTCGTGTGTTTCACCTGAAATTGGTATTTTTAAACAAAAAGAATTAGACTTAAATAATAAAATTTTTGTTTAAAATATTAAAATTTACATTGAATTTGAAATTGAAATTTTGGATAAAAAATCGTTTGTTTTCAAAGACAACAAATCTTTGAACAATTTTAGGTTATATTCGCGCGTATGACTGGAAATCGGTAGACATTTTTCAGAGGATGAAATTTTTTTTAACAATTTTAGTATATGTTAACCTTTTTCAACGAAAATCGGCTAGTTTGAACAAAAAAATTCAGGTTTAAAAGAAGACTGTCAATCTTAACCAATTTTTGTTATGTTATATAAGGTTTTTTCTTCAATACTTGCTATTGTTAACAAAAAATCGTTACATTTAAAAGAATATTTACATTTTTTAACAATAATATGGTCTGTTAGAGTTTTTCACCAGAAATCGGTTAGTTTAAACAAAAATCATTTTACATCGAAAATTAAACTTTTAATTTTGAACAGCTTTAAATTATATTAGTGTTTTTCTTCTAAACTCGATATTATTAGTGAAAAATCGATAGATGTAAAATAATATTTACAATATTTGAACAATAATAGGGTCTGTTACTGTTTTCCACCGTAAATCAGTTACCTAGTATTATTGCTGAAGACTAAAATTTCATAAAATATTTTCTTACAATGTTGTTTTTGTACCCGCCTTGTGCCCGTGATAATAATACAAGGACAAATAAAAGATAGCTAACACAAGACTGACACATTTTATTTTCCTGATAAGAATTCAATCTAATTAAAATGATTCTCACATTATCGGTTATGTTGAGTCTTGTTGTGTTTACAGTATTAATATTTAGCGTAGATATCAAAAACAATAACATTTCTGACACACATTCAGTCGTTCAATTCACATTCACCATTTTTCATCGAATTGAAAAAAATCGACAAGAAAAGTTTTCTAATTGATTAGTAATCGAAGTCTCTAAATTTGATAGAATATTACAATTTCATTAGTCAAATACTCAACTGAAAATACGATTAGTAAAATTGTCTACTAAGCTTTAGTGGCTCGCTTTTCTTTAATTGAATTAGTAGAATTTCACTATATAATAGTAAACTAACACTAATTTAAATTTACAAAGTACAGCGCGCATATATTTTAAATTATAAGATTGAAAGAAAAAGGGCTTGTATTTAATTGGAACACTTTTGAATATAACATGAATGTGCACTGAAAAAACCAGTTGTTGAAACTTTACTTGACAATGTAAGACTTTAGGATAGGCTAAAATTTCCTGAAAATTTCGTTTTACGTTTATTACATTTTTTAAAGAAATTCGCGAAATGATGACAAGAGTCCGCTAATTATTATATGACTCTCTAAATATTGAAAAGATATTCCGAAAGTCATGGAAAAATTCACGGACTCTTTTCATTATTTCGAGGATTGTCCAGTGCTCCCAATTCAGCTACCGAACTGCACTGCGCATGCGTTGCATCGGCAGGCTCATTGGCTGTAAATAGCGCGCTTTTTTGAAACTATTAGCCGTGTAAATTAATTTTCTATAATAAATCATCATTGTGGAAATGATAACAATTAATTTTCAGATTACAAAGTAGTCTTTTAGGACACAGGGTGAATGAATTATCTGATAGTACTCTTCACAAATAAATTATTGATTTTTAATTCAAAGGAAGGAATACCTTTTTTCACCAATGTAAATTTTAAATCATTTATTATATTTTTTTGTACTTTATGATGATTACGTATTGTGAAAAATTGATTTGCATATTTAATCATTTCAAATAAGCGAGCGATCAGCATCCAATGAGGCTGCTGGTGCGACGCATGCGCAGTGCTGCTGGGGAGCCAAATAGGAGCACTGGGATTGTTTTGAACCTTGTAATAAACGTTATACGAAATTTAAGAAAATTAGTGGCCTATCCTAAAGTCTTAGACAGTCAAGTTTCGACAACTTCTTTTTTCCATGTACTAAAATTAGAAATACTCCTAAGATTATGCATATAATGTTATTATATTTACCAATACAATAAAGGAAAATCGCAATGGTTAAAAATATAGTAGAAGTGATGATCTTCATATTCTCTGAATAAAATAAACTGCCTTTTTGAGAATTTCATCAACAGTGTGACTAATGAATGTTGTACAAGATGTTTTATTAGAATGACATTGGACCTAATGAGATAATTGTCTCCGTAAGAAGGTTATAGATAATAAAAGAAATCTAATGAGACATCTAAGATTACAAAGATAACTAATGAGATAGGTGTAATATCGATTCAAGGCTTTGCTATGAGTCACGTGTTTCGGATGTCATAAAAAATCGAAACTTTAAGTACAAATGGTTATTGAGAAATACGGAGATCTGAAATATATTTGTGTCTAATATTTGAAAAATCAGAAAAGTTTTAAAACCAGTTCTGCTAATAATTCCACTCATGTTCAATTCAAATAGACCCTTATAATTCGTTTAATTATAAATGTCAAATCTCTGTCAAAAATGATATTATTTGATAAGCGCCATAGTCAGTGTTCCAACATTTCTAATTCAACTATATAATATATTGGTTTTAACGATTTATTAATGTGATTAATTAATCTTAATACTTTTAATGAATTCGCGGCTTTTGCTATATATTTTTCCTTCTATGACTTTTACGTAATTAAAATTCATCAAAAAATATAATACAATGAAAAGTTGGCAAATTTGATTAAAAAGTGATAAATTTGTCCGCCCTTTCGTCCATAGTACTGTTTCCCAGGAGGGGAAATGAAAGGAAGGAATAACGGGAAGTGAGGGCAAAGAGCGAAAATGAGGGAAGAAGCAGTAGGGCAAGCAAGAAAAAATGAGTGGGGAGGAACAAGGCGAAGTGAGGGGAATTAGGGAAAATTAGGGGTAGAAAACTTGAGGAAGTGCGGGAAGGGGAATGGTGACAAGGGAAGTAAGAGAAAATGAGAAGAGGGTAGTAGGAGAAATAAAAGTAGATGAGAGAAGGGGAAGTAGTGGAATTAAGGAAAAATTGAGTAGAGGAGGTAGGGGAAATAATTGGACGAGAGGGTGACTAGTAAGGGAAACAAGTAAGGTTGACTAGTTAAGGGAGGACTAGTAGGGTAGTGCGTGTGAGTTACGGAGGGAAAGTGATGGCTGGGGAAAGGAGGTAGGTGTAGGGGAGTGTTAGCTGGGGAAGTGATGAGACGGGGAAGAAGCTGGGGAAGGAAGGGTAAGCGAAGGGTGACGCGAGGGAAGGGGATGTAGGGGTCGAGAGGAAGTACGGAAAGTGAGGGAAAGTATTCAGACGGGATCTAGGAAAAATTAGGGAAGGAAAATTAGAGAAAGTGAGAGGAAGTGCGGGGAGAGGAATGTGAGAAGAGAAGTGACGGCAAATGAGCAGAGGGTAGTAGAAGAAATGAGAGGAAATGAGAGAAGGGTAGATAGTGAAAGTGAGGGAAAATTGGGTAGGGGAAGCAGAGGCAATGATTAGAAGAGAGGGTGACTGGCGACGGAAGTTAAGGGAGAACTAGTAGGTTAGTGCGTATGAGTAGGGGTGGGGAAGTGACGACTGGGGAAAGGAAGTAGGGGTAGAAGAGTGTTAGCTGGGGAAGTGAGGAGAGGAGAAAGAAGCTGGGGAAGGGTGGGTAGGCGAAGGGTGACGTCGGAGGAGGGGATGTAGGAGTTGAGATGGGAATGTAGGGGAAGTAGGGGTAGGCAATTCGGAGGGCGAGGGGGGGGGGGGGAAACATCTAAATACAGAATTCACACTCTTTCCCTCTTTGACCTTTTTTAAAGCGAATTCTTCTTTTTCCCCCTTGTTTTCAAGAAATTTAACCTTTTTCTCGTTTTTCCTCTTAAATGTGAAGTGAATTAATAAAACCCAATAAGAAAATCCAACTATTTTCTGTTTAAAGTTTATTCATTTTAATTGAAAATTCACTACTATATTTTTGGTTCAGAATGTATCTCTTTTGGTTACAAATTCTACCATTAGGTTGAAAATTTAACTATTTTGTTAAATTTTTTTTTCAATATTGATAAATAATTTTTCCAACTGAAAATTCAACTGTTCCATTATTGGTTTGAAAAATTTTATTTTTAGTTGAAAATCGAAGAATTTAGTTGAAAATCTATGTATTTAATTGCAAAATCGTCTTTTAGGTGAAAAATTAATCTTCCGGATTGAAAATTCAGCTACTTGATTCAAAATTGAATTATTTGGTTGAAATTTCATTCTATTGTTTGAAGATCCATCTCTTTCATTAAAAATTCAACTATATTGTTGAAATTTTTTTCCTTGGCGTTTAAACCAAAGAGGCTTAAATGTTCTACTGTATTGTTGAAAATTATTTGGGCTGGACTGAAGATTTCTTTATTTTCGTAGAAAATTCTACTATTTGAATATTCTTTTTTAAGTTAAAATTTAATTTTCTTAGACTAAAAACTTTAATATTTCTGTTGAAGATTCATCATTTTAGTTCAAAATTATTCTTTTTGTTGAAAATTTCCCTTCTTGGCTTAAAATTTTAGCATTTTGGTTGACATTTTTCTTCTTTCATGACTCAAGAATTTATTTTTGTTCAAAATTCGTCTTTTTCTGATTAGATTCAACTGCTTCTGATTTGAAACAGAATATTTTTTGTTGAAATATCACCTTTTACTTTTTTCGTTAAAAACTTAACTACTTTGTCAAAATTTTAATTATTCTGTTAAAAATTTCAATTTTTTGGTAGAACATTTATTCTTTTCGATTGAAAATTCAACTGTATTTGAAAAAGAATGGTATTTATGGCTTAAAAATTCAACTATTTGGTTGACAATGCAACTGTTTTTGGTTATGGTTTCATCTTTTTTATTAAAAAAATGGACCATTTGGTTGAAAGTTGAACGATTTGGTTAAAAATTCTTTTATTTTGTTCAAAATTCGTACCTTTTTCTTCTAAGTTTAACTATTTGTTTGTTGATGCCACTGTTATGTTGATAATTGATTTTTTTTTTCAAATTTAACTTTTTGGTTTATCTCGGTTGAAAGTAAACATTTTCGGGTATATAAAAGTCAATTGAAGGGTTGCAGAACGTAACTAGATAACTAACGAAATTAGAGTTTTTCAGGATAGCGAAATAACATTCTGTAAAATCGAAATCTCCATTTAAAGATAAAACAAAAGTTTACTTTCGAGCTGAAATGTTTCTAAATTGAGGCCACAAAAGTATGTTTGAAAAATATTAGCCCGTTTCGAGAAATAGAATGTGGGAGATTAGAATCTCAAAGTGACAGGAACCTAAAATTGGAACACGCTTGGTTCAAATTTCATAGGTTCTGAAAATCGTTTTTGGAAAGCGACTAATAATCTATTTTACAATTTAAAAAAGCAATTTAAAAAATAGTTCTGTTCCGGAAAAATGAAGATTTGGTATGATGGTATCGCACTCTGACAAACGATTTTTCGAAGTAGTATTATGAAAGTGTTTCTTTTTGAATAAGGGAGTATTTTTTTACTGCTTTTAAAAACTTTCATGAAGATTAAGTTGGTCAGAAAAAGGTTTGAAAAAATCGTAAAAGGTTAGGCAATTGAAAGGAAAAGATGGGAGAGAATTACAAAGATTCAGTGATCTGGTTTTGATTCTTAAAGATTTTTTTTATGCAAAAAGTCCATTTTTAGAAAAAAAGTAGGTTATCTAGTTATGTACTACAACCCTTTAAAGTGTGAATTAAATATGTTACCTAAACATTAATTTTATGTAATAGAATTTATTCTCCTATTTTCTTGAAAAATTGTCCTATTTTCCTTGTTTTGAGAGCTATCATTTTGGGTTCTGAAGTCTGTTAAATCATTATGCTTGTATGTTTCGTGTTTTATTTTAGGCGCTTATCAAATTAAATCGAAGACAAAATTTTGACCTCAAGGGTAAAGGGGTGGTTATTCGTGTGTCGTGGCGTAGTTTTTTAACAGTCCCTGAAAGAAAACCTTTTTGAAATTGTCAGTCCAAATTTTCAATAATTTTAATTGATAAGATAACGAGCTGTTATCTGAAATTATCAGACGGCATCATGAACGTTTAAAATAAGTTACATTTAAATATGTCTTATAATAGCACGACCTACTTTGCATGTTCGTTCTACATCAATATCGTGGAGTAAAAATCAAAGTTAGCAAGGACATCAGCAATTCTCGTAGGTTGATCAGTAAATGGCGTGAGCTACCTTCCGATCAATCAGTAGATCTCGGTATAGCTTTAAAGCAGTATGCTAATAATCTGTGGTAAGCACATATACTGTAAGTTGAGGGTTGTAGGAGCAAGAAGATTAAATTACTCTTTTAGCAAAAACGATATTAAAAAAAAAACGCAAGACGGAAATTTTCTTTCTTTGAAAAGTCAAAATCGTTTTGCTGATTAAGACATTCTGTCATGTTCTGACCATGACAAAAGCTACAAAAAAAGTTTCATTTCTCTAGCGCATGGTGATCCCACCCCAAATCAAGTGCTAAAGTTTCAAAGATTCTGAAACACAAATTTGAAAAGACGAAATTTTTTGATTCACAATGGCAGAATTTCGTGCCAAAAGTGTCCAATAAAAAGTTTCATCCATCTAGCGAATGTGAAACCCTACCCAAATCAACCCCTAGAGTTATGAAAATTCTGTTAAAAGACGATTACTTAAAAGTAGAAATGTTTTCAAAAAATTGAAATGCCATTTGTATGGAGAGAATATTCAGGCAAAAGTATCAAAAAAAAAGTGTCATTCCTCTAGCGCATGTAGAACCCAATTTACATCAACCCCTAAACTTTAGAGTTTGATTTGGGTAAAGTTCTACATGCGCTAAAAGAATGATTTTTTTAAATACTTTTGACAAGAAATTTTGCCTTCATCAGTGAAAACATTTCAATTTTCCAAAGTAGTGTCTTTTTACAGAATTTCTGAAACTTGATAAGTTGTTTTTGGGTGGGTTCCCTATGAGCTACAGGGATGAACATTTTTTGGGGACCTTCTGGCATACAGATATGACATTATCAGCAAAAGAATTTTGAGTTTTTGAATTGATTTCCAGAATTTTTGAATATTTAAAGTTTGATTTAGAGTTGGTTCTACATGCGCTAGAGTGATACAACTTTTTTGTAGTGCTTTTGGCATAAAATTATGCCACTATCATTGAAAACATTTCGATTTTTCAAATAAGAGTCTTGTTACAGAATTTTTTTAATTTTAGGGGTTGATTTAAGGTATGTTCCGCATGCGCTAGGAGGATGTAACTTTTTTTTGAAACTTTTAACATAAAATGCTGCCATTATCAGCAAAAAATGTTGACTTCAAAAAAAAAATCTCTTTGTTTTTCATAAACGTTGCTAATTTCAGACTCCTATTTTAATTTTCAATACAATATTTTTATGATACTTTGAAGCTTTGCTTCCGTGATGGAAAACAAATCCAATAAATCAATTCAGAAACAATTTGATTACTAATTGTGAATATTTTTAATCAATTTTTTACTTTTGTACATTAAAAAAAATTAATAATAGCTAGGACACCTAACATGTTTTATGTACCTATACTTGTTTAATATTCATTTTTGTTAAATTAAAAACTAAATAAAAATTCATGTCAATTAAATTAAGTTTTGGCCTCTATCCGCGGTCAAAATGTCTTATATAATATTAATTTGAAAAATCTGGAAAAGGTAAGAATTAATTAAAAATATATAGAACAATGGATTTTAGGTCACTCTAGTCAGTTTTCTTTAACTAAATTAATCCATGGACTATTGCTCTGAGTTTTCCTGAATTCTTTTGAAATAT
>JAABKJ010014290.1:0-10136 GCA_011634705.1 Andricus grossulariae
TCATTGAAGTCTGTGAAATCTTTGAAATCTATCCGAAATCTGCGAAACCTTTCAAATCTTCATGATTTCTTTGGGAAATCTTTGGTAAATCTTTGAGAAATCTTTGGAAACCTTTGCGAAATATTTCAAATCTTTGTGAAATCTCTAAAATCTTTGTGAAATCATTGAAATCTATATAAAATATTAAAAATCTTTTTCAAATATTTCGTATATTTTGGAAATTGTTGAAATTGTCGGGAAATCATAGAAGTCATTGTGAAATCTTCTTAATCTATCTGAAATCTTTGCGAAATATTTAAAATATTTGTGAAATCCTTGGGAAATCATTGAAATCTTTTTGAATAATTTGAAATATCTTAGAAATATTTGGTAATATTTGTGAAATTGTTGAAATCTTTGGGAAAACTTTGAAGTCTGTGAAATCTTTTAAATCCATCCAAAATCTTGGTGAAACCTTTAAAATCTTTACAATATCATTGAGAAATCATTCAAATCTTTATCAAATATTTTTGAAATATTTGGTAGATTTTTGAAAATGTTGAAATCTTTGAGAAATAATTCAAGTCTGTGTGAAATCATTTAAAACTATCTGAAATCTTTGCGAAATATATGAAATCCTTTTGAAATATTTGAAATCTTTGACAAATCATTGGAATCTTTGACAAATCTATCCGAAATCATTGGAATGTTTTTGGAATATTTGGTAATATTTGTGAAATCATTGAAATCTTTGTGAAATATTTGGGAAATCATTGATGTTTTTGTAAAATCTTTTAAATCTATCCAAATTCCTTGCGAAATATTTGAAATCTTTGTGAAATCGTTGAGATCTTTGGGAAATCTTTGAGAAATATTTTTGGAATATTTGGTAATATTTGTGAAATCATTGAAATCTTTGTGAGATATTTGGGAAATCATTGATATCTTTGTAAAATCTTGTAAATCTATCCAAAATCCTTGCGAAATATTTGAAATCTTTGCGAAATATTTGAAATATTTTTGGAATATTTGGTAATATTTGTGAAATTATTGAAATCTTTATGAAATCTTTGGGAAATCATTGATGTCTTTGAAATCCATCGAAAATTTTTATGAAATAATTGAGGTCTTTGTGAAATCTTTAGAAATCTGCGAAATAGTAAATATATTTTCGAAATATTTGGTTAATTTTTTAAAATTTTTGGGAAATCATACAAGTCATTGTGAAATGTTTTGAATCTATCTGAAATCTTTGCTCAATATTTGAAATCCTTGTGAAATCTTTGAAATATTTGAAATTTTTGTCAAATATTTTTAATATTTCGGAAATATTTGATATTTGTGAAATTGTTGAAATATTTGGGAAATCATTGAAGTCTGTGAAACTTTTTTATTCTATCTGAAATCTTCGCGAAACCTCTAAAATATTTGTGATATTGCTGGGAAATCACTGACCTTTTTGTGAAATCTTTGAAGATCTTTGCGTAATATTAAAAATATTTTTGAAATATTTGGTATATTTTTGAACGTGTTGAAATTTTTGGGAAGTCATTGAAGTCTTTGTGAAATCTTTCAAAACTGATCAAAATCTTTGCGAAATATTTTTAATCTATGTGGAATCCTTGGGAAATCATTGAAATCTTTGTGAATAATTAAAAATATTTGTTAAATGTTGGGTAATATTTATGAAATTGTTGAAATCTTTGGGAAAACATTGAAGTCTGTCAAATTTTTGAAATTTATCCGAAGTCTTTGCGAAACCTTTAAAATCTTTTCAATATCTTTGGAAATTGAGGTCTTTGTGAAATCTTTAGAAATCTGCGAAATATTAAAAATATTTTTGAAATTTTTGGGAGATCATAGAAGTCATTGTGAAATCTTTTGAATCTATCTGAAATATTTGCCAAATATTTGAAATCCTTGTGAAATCTTTTAAATATTTGACATTTTTGTCAAATATTTTTAATATTTCTGAAATATTTGATAATATTTGTGAAATTTTCGAAATATTTGGGACATCATTAAAGTCTGTGAAATCTTTTAAATCTATCCGAAATCTTTGCGAAATATTTTTAATATTTTTGGAATATGTTTGGTAATATTTGTGAAATTATTGAAATCTTTGTGAAATCTTTGGGAAATCATTGATGTCTTTGAAATCTTTTGGAAATTTTTATGAAATAATTGAGGTCTTCGTGAAATCTTTGCGCAATCTTTAGAAATCTTCGAAATATTAAGAATATATATGTTTAATTTGTTTAATTTGTGAAATTATTGAAATCTTTGTGAAATATTTGGGAAATCATTGATGTCTTTTTAAAATATTTTAAATCTATCCAAAATCTTTGTGAAATCATTGATATCTTTGGGAAATCTTTGGAAATTTTTAGAAAACTTCGCGAAATATTTCAAATATTTTTGAAATATTTGGTAATATTTGTGAAATTATTGAGATCTTTGTGAAATCTTTGGGAAATGATTGATGCCTTTGAAATATTTTGGAAATTTTTATGAAATAATTGAGTCGTTTGTGAAATCTGCGAAATATTAAAAATATTTGATAAATTTGTTTAATTTTTGAAATTTCTGGGAAATCATAGAAGTCATTGTGAAATTCTTTAATCTATCTGAAATCTTTGCCAAATATTTGAAATCCTTGTGAAATATTTCAAATATTTGAAATTTTTTTCAAATATTTTTAATATTTCTGAAATATTTGGTAATATTTGTGAAATTTTTTATATCTTTGGGAAATCTTTGGAAACATTTGCAAAATATTTTTGAAATATTTGGTAATATTTGTGAAATTATTGAAATCTTTGTTAAATTTGTTTCATTTTTGAAATATTTGGGAAATCATTTATGTTTTTTTGTAAAATCTTTCAAATCTATCCAAAATATTTGCGAAATATTTGAAATCTTTGAGAAATCCTAGGAATCTTTGAGAAATCTTTGGAAATCTTTGCGAAATATTTAAAATATTTTTGAAATATTTGGCAATATTTGTGAAGTTGTTGAAACCTTTGCGAAATATTTGAAATCTTTGAGAAATCATAGGAATCTTGGACAAATCTTTCTGAAATCTTTGGAAATCTTTGCGAAATATTTCTGAAATATTTGTGAAATTATTGAAATCATTGGGCAATCATTTTGCCTTTGTGAAATCTTTTAAATCTATATCCGAAATCTTTGAAATATTTTTGGAATATTTGGTAATATTTGTGAAATTATTTAAATCTTTGTGACAACTTTGGGAAATCATTGATGTCTTTGTGAGATTTTTTTGAAATCTTTAGAAATCTGCGAAATATTAAAAATATTTTTGAAATATTTGTTAAATTTTTTTAATTTTTGAAATTTTTGGGAAATCATAGAAGTAATTCTAAAATATTTTCAATCTGTCTGAAATCTTTGCCAAATATTTAAAATCCTTGTGAAATCTCAAAAATATTAGAGATTTTTGTCAAATATTTTTAATATTTCTGAAATATTTGATAACATTTGTGAAGTTGTTGAAATATTTGGAAAATCATTGAACTCATTGTGAAATCTTTTTAATCTGTCAGAAATCTTCGCGAAACTTTATAAAATATTTAAAATATTTTTGAAATATTTCGTATATTTTTGAATGTGTTGAAATACTTAAGAAATCATTGAGTTATTTGTGAAATATTTCAAAAGTAATCAAAATCTTTGCGAAATATTTTAAATCTTTGTGAAATAATTTAAATCTTTGGGAAATCATTGAAATTGTCATAAAATATTAAAAATATTTTAGAAATATTTGGTATCTTTTTGAAATTGTTGAAATTTTTGGGAAATCATTTTAATCTATCTGAAATCTTTGCCACATTTTTGAAATCTTAGAAATTTTTGTCAAAGATTTGTAATATTTTTGAAATATTTGTTAATGTTTGTGAAATTGTTGAAATATTTACGAAACCATTGAAGTCTGTACAATTTGCTTAGTCTATGCGAAATCTTTGTGAAATCTTTTAAATCTTTGGAAAATCATTGAAATCTTTATAAAATATTAAAAATATTTTTGAAATATTTGATAAATTTTTGAAATTTTTGGGAAATCATAGAAGTCATTGTGAAATCTTTTTAATTTATCTGAAATCTTTGCGAAATATTTGTGAAATCCTTGGGAAATCATTGAAATCTTTGTGAATAATTTGAAATATTTGGTAATATTTGTTAAATTATTGAGATCTTTGTGAAATCTTTGGAAAATCGTTTATGTCTTTGAAATCTATGGGAAATTTTTATGAAATAATTGAGGTCTTTGTGAATTCTTTCTGAAATCTTTAAAAATCTGCAAAATATTAAAATTATTTTTAAAATATTTGTTGAATTTTTGAAATTTTTGGGAAATCATAAAAGTCATTCTGAAATCTTTTTAATCTCTCTGAAATCTTTGTTAAATATTTAAAATCCTCGTGAAATCTTAAAAATATTAGAAATTTTTGTCAAATATTTTTAATATTTCTGAAATATTTGATAATATTTGTGAAATTGTTGAAATATTTGGGAAATCATTCAAATCTTTGAAATTTTTATAATTTATCCGAAATCTTCGCGAAACCTCTCAAATATTAGTGATATTTCTGGGAAATCATTGAAATCTTTGAAGATCTTTGCGAAATATTTTTAATATTTTTGAAATATTTGATAATATTTGTGAAATTGTTGAAATATTTGGGAAATCATTGAAATCTGTGAAATTTTTATAATCTATCCGAAATCTTCGCGAAACCTCTAAAATATTAGTGATATTTCTGGGAAATCATTAAAATCTTTGAAGATCTTTGCGAAATATTTTTAATATTTTTGAAATATTTGATAATATTTTTTGAAATATTGAAATCTGTGAAATCTTCGGAAAATCATTGAAATCTTTCTGAAATCTTTCAAATCTGTCCGAAATCTTCGCGAATCTTTATAAAATATTCAAAATATTTTTGAAATATTTGGTATATTTTTGAACGTGTTGAAATCTTTGGGAAATCATTGAAGTATTTTGGAAATCATTCAAAACTAATCGAAATATTTGTAATCTTTGTGAAATCCTTGGTAAATCTTTGTGAATAATTTGAAATATTTGGTAATATTTGGGAAATTGTTGAAATCTTTAGGAAAACATTGAAATCTGTGAAATCTTTGTAATCTATCAGAAATCTTTGCGAAACCTTCAAAATCTTTGCAATATCTTCGAGAAATCATTAAAATCTTTATAAAATATTTTTGAAATATTTGGTATATTTTTGAAAATATTGAAATCTGAGAAATTATTAAAGACTGTGTGAAACCTTTTGAAAGTATCCGAAATTTTTGCGAAATATATGAAATCTTTGTGAAATCGTTGATATCTTTGGGAAATCTTTGGATAATTTTTAAAAACTTTGCGAAATATTTGAAATATTTTTGAAATTTTTGGTAATATTTTTGAAATTATTAAAATCGTTGTGAAATCATTGAAATCTTTCTGCCATCTTTTGAAATCTATAGGAAATTTTTATGAAATAATTGAGGTGTTTGTGAAATCTTTGTAAAATCTATCTAAAATCTTTAGAAATCTGCGAAATATTAAAAATATTTTTGAAATATTTGTGAAAACATTGAAATATTTGTGAAATCTGTGGCAATATGAATTTTATACCTATATTCAGTATTTATTATTATTTATATATACACATATATTTATAATATGTTTTCGATCAAATTTTCAGGAAGTGTGGATTATCAAAAAGGAAACTATTTAGATAAAATCAGCAATACTTTAAATTATATGGTGTCAACTCTCTTAATTTAAATCAGTGGAATTTCACGGGGAACCAGTCACATACTTCTAGCTATTTTAATCAGTGAAAATTCGCCAAGAATCATTGAATATTTCATGAAATTCAAGCATTTTTTGACTGATTCCTCAGTACATTATAAATTTAAATCCGTCGAATTTTGACTGATTGAATTATCTCAGCACGTTCTGACTGAAAAATCAGTCACTTTCACTGAAAAACAAATCGTTTAATCAATCAGTCACTTAAAATCGCAGATTTTCAGTTACTCAATGAAAGTTACGGATTAGATCATTCAAAATGACTGAATTAGTCAAAGTTACTAATTGGACCATTAAAAATGACTGATTCAATCAATCACTTTACTGATTCAAATTTGAAGTTTTGAAAACCGTACTGAAGTTTCAGCAAGCTTCCCTGAAATTTCAGTAACATTCTCTGCTGCAAAAACCAGTAAAATATGACTAAAATTTCAGTGAATAATCACTGATTCCCAGTGAAATTTTACTGATTTGAATTTAGGGAGAATATTTTCTGTAGAATGGTTGAACAGAACAGTAGAATTTATTTTCGATTTATACTTTCAAAGTTTACATTTTTCGACTTTAGGGCAAGAGATCATTGACTTTCATTAGGTGATCCGAAAAAGCACTTTTTTTGGAATAAAAGGGGTGAAAGCTACCGATGAAAGGCGATACTTTGATCGATAATTCCCCGGATAATCAACCATCTTTTGAACCTTTTCCTTCAGTTTCCGGTAATAAAATTGATACTCATTCATGGGAAGCGCCAGCCCATGACGGTCTCCATACGACCTCAATGAATCGAGTTCTCACCCATTGATCTTCGATCATAACCACAGATCATTCCCCTCATCCTGCAAAAAATTCTCTCGGATTCTTGAATATTTTCACTCACAGTCTTTACAACCATAAAATACCATAACATTTTTATTATTGTATTCTTACACCATACAATTATCAATTTTAGACCAGAGTTGGGTTGTAACTTGTTACAAGTAACTAAGTTACTTTACAGTTACGTTATTTGTAACTTTTGGGTTTTTTCAAATAACTTGTAACTTAACTTAGCTGCGATTTCAGCAGTAACTTGGAAAATTAATTTAAGTTACTTTGTATGTCTCCTCTATTAAGAGAAGTTTATGTGTCACTTATGGGTAAAAAGTTAATCTCCTTTGGTTGAGCATTCAGGTATTTTTTTGAAAAATTCGTCTTTTTTGGTTGAATTCGACTGTGATTGATTTCAAAATCAAATCTTTTTTGGTCAAAATAATATCAACTATTTTATTCTTTGTTGAAAATTCATCTATTTTGGTTGCAAATTTAACTACCTGATTGAAAATTCATGTATTTTGGTAGAAAGTTAAACTATTTAGTTGAAAAGTAACCTTTTCGTTGAAAAGTCATATTTTTGGTTTGAAACTTTACCTATGTCGAAGAAAATCCGTCTTTTTGGTTGATTGAAAATTCAACTATTTTGGTAAAAAATTATTCTGATTTGGTTGAGGATTCAGCTATTTTGTTAAAAATTTAGTTGTTTGCCTGAAGATTCATAACTTTAGTTGAAAATTCATTTTTTTGGTTGAAAATTTAACTATTTGGTTTCAAATTCTTTTTTTTTCTTTGGGGTAGAAATTCAACATATTTTGGTAGAAAATTCAACTATATGGTTAAAAATTAACATTTTCGACGAAAATTAATATTTTTGGTAGGAAAAATCAACAGTTTTGATGAAAATTTATGTCTATTGTTGAAAATTTAACTATTTTGGTAGAAAGTTCAACAATTTGGTGGAAAAGTGACTCTTTTGTTGAAAATTGATATTTTGGTTGAAAGTTTATCTGATTTGGTTGAAAATTCATCTATTTTGGTTGAAAATGCATGTATTTTGTTAAAAATTTCACTAATTTGATAGAAAGTTCGACAAATTGGTAGGAAAGTAATTGTTTTGTTAATAATTCATATTTTCGGTAGAACTTTTTTTTTCTTCTTTGGTTCAAAATTCTCTTTTTTCCTTTCAAAATTTAACTCTTTTGTTGAAATAATATCAAGTATTATCATTTTCGTTAATAATTCATCCATTTTGGTTGAAAAATAAACTATTTTGGTAGAAAGTTCAACTAGTTCATTAAAAAATAACGAACATTTTTGTTGAAAAGTGCTATTTCTGGTTTGAAACCTCATCTTCTTTGGTAAAAAAATTTCTGTTGAAAATTTGTCTTTTCTGGTTGAAAATTTAACTATTCGATTGAAAGTTGAACTAATTTTTGAATACTTTAGATATTTGGTTGAAGATTCATAATTTCAGTTGAAAATTTATTTCTTTAGTTGAAAATTTAACTATTTTGTTTCAAATTCCTTTTTTTCTTGGGTAGAAAATAAAAATATTTTGGTAGAAAATTCAACTAATAGGTTGAAAATTAGCTTTTTTTGGAAATTTAACTCTTTATTCCGATCCATACAAAATTCCATAAATGGATAAACCTTCACTGACGAGAAGAGTGTCAAAAAACACCCAAATCGGTTTTTCATCGAAAAGCCTCAGACTTTTTAGAAACGCGGTATAATGAAGTTGGTGAATTGTCTACAAAAAAACGGATCGAACTTATTTGCCAACCTAATATAATAGGTGTTTAACCGAAGTGCTACGGGACTTAATTGGACCAGCCTAACAAGACAACAAAAATAATAATAATAGTATTTTTCAAAATAAGTCAGTTCGATTGTTTTGTAGACAATTTATCATTATTGATTTCCTAGAGAAATCAAAGTTTGATCGATTACATGATTTCCATTTCTCTCCATGACCTCTTGTCATCTTTTCATCAACTTCATTACACCGCGTTTGTAAACAGTTTGGGGATTTTTGATTTTTGATGAAAACCTGATTTAGGTGATTTTTGAAACTCTTCTCATCAGTAAAGGTTTATACATTCAGGGAAGATAGCTATTCGAAAAAAATTTTTAAGCCTTAGCAATGCTTTTTTGCCTCATCCTCCATATTCATCTGACTTAGCACCCTCTAATTTCCATTTGTTCCGATCGTTACGAAATTCCCTAAATGGAAAAACCTTCACTGATGAGGAGAGTGTGAAAAATCACGTAAATCCGTTTTTCATCGAAAAAGTCCCAGATTTTTTACAAACGCGGTGTAATGAAGTTGGTGAAAAGAGAGCAAGAGGTCATAGAGAGAAATGAAAATGATGTAATTGATTAAACTTTGTTTTCTCCTGGCAATCAATAATGATAAATTTTCTACAAAAAGAACCGAACGAACTTATTTGCCAACCTAACCAGCCTAACAAGACAACAACAATAATAATAATAATAGGTTGGAAAATAAGTCGGTTCGGTTTTTTTTGTAGACAATTCATCATTATTGGTTACAAAGTTATTTTAATCACATGATTTCCATTTCTCTCTATGACCTCTAGCCATCTTTTCATCAACTTCATTATACCGCGTTTGTAAACAGTTTGGGGATTTTCGATGAAAACCCGATTTAGGTGATTTTTGACAGTCCTCATCAGTGAAGGTTTTTCAATTCGAGAGAATTTTGTAACGATCGAAAGAAATGGAAATCAGTGGGTGCTTAGTCACGTGATTATGGAGGATGAGGCAAAACAGCATAGCCAAGGCTTAACAATTTCTTTCGGGTAGCTATTTTCCCTGAATGGATAAAGCTTCACTGATGAGGAGAATGTCAAAAAACACATGATCGGTTTTTCATCGGAAATCTCCGAGCTTTTTAGAAACACGGTGTAATGAAGTTGATGAAAAGCTGGCAAGAGGTCATAGAAAGAAATGGAAATCAAGAAATTGATTAAACTTTGGTTCCTCTAGGCAATCAATAATGATCAATTGTCTACAGGAAAGCCGAACGGACTTATTTGGCAACCTAATACAATAGGTGTTTAACCGCAGTGCTACGGGACCTAAATGGACTAGCCTAAAAAGATGATGATATTTATAATAATAATAATAATTTGTTGTTTGGCGATTGAGGAGAGTGACAAGAATCACCTAAATCGGGTTTTCATCGAAAATCCCCGGACTTTTTAGAAACGCGGTGTAATGAAGTTGATGAAAAGCTGCCAAGAGGTCATAGAAAAAAATAGAAATCAAGAAAATGATTACTATGGTTCCTCTAGGCAATCAATGATCAATTGTCTAACAAATAACCGAACATACTTATTTGCCAACCTAATATAATAGGTGTTTAACCGCAGTGCTACGGGACCTAAATGTACTAGCCTAACAAGATGATGATATTTATAATAATAATAATAATTTGTTGTTTGGCGATTGAGGAGAGTGACAAGAATCACCTAAATCG
>JAABKJ010014291.1:0-10136 GCA_011634705.1 Andricus grossulariae
ATGCAACTATCAGCTATTTTTTATATATTTATCTTTGTTGGTTAAAAATAAAAATATTTGGTTAAAAATTAGTTGTTTTTTTTTGTTGAAATATGAAGTTTATCTTTTTGGATAAAAATTAACTTCTTTATTGAAAATCAATATTTTCGATTTAAGATTTCAACAATTTTGTAGAAATTAGGTTAGAAATTCAACTATTTAAAGAAAAATTAGTCATTTTCTTAAAAACTCGTTTTTTTATTGATTGAAAATTCATCTCTTGTGGCATAAAAGTCAATTTTTCATTTTTCATTTAAAGTTTTTTTTTTTTAGTTTGAACATTCTTTTTTTTAGTAGAAATTTCACTTTTTTGTTAAAACTGCAACTATTACCTATTTTTTTGAGAATTTATCTTTGTAGATTAAAAATTAAGATATTTGGTGAAAAATTGAACTACTTTATTTTAAATTTAACCATTTAAATGAAAATTAGTTTTTTTTTTAAATATGAAGTTTTTTTTTTAATAAAAATTAACTTCTTTACTGAAAATCCATATTTTCGGTTTAAGATTTCAGCAATTTTGTAGAAATTAGGTTATGAATTCAACTATTTCAAAAAAATGTAAAATTAGTTTTTTTTTTGTTTCTTGAAAATTCATTTCTTCTGGTTTAAAACTCCATTTTTTATTTTTCATTTGAAATTGATTTTTTTAGTTTGAAGGTTCATCTTTTTGGTAGAAATTTCACTGTTTTGTGAAAACTGCAACTATTACCTATTTTTTTGAGAATTTATCTTTGTACATTAAAAATTAAAATATATGGTAAAAAATTGAACTAATTTGTTGTAAATTTAACCATTTGGATAAAAATTAGTTTGTTTTTGAATATGAAGTTTTTTTTTGATAAAAATTAACTTCTTTATTGAAAATCCATATTTTCGGGTTAAGATTTTAACAATTTTGTAGAAATGTTGTTAAAAATTCAACTATTTTTGAAAAAATTTATTCATTTTGTTGAAAACTCGTTTTTTTATTTATTGAAAAATCATCTCTTCTGGTACAAAACTACATTTTTCATTTTTCATTAAATTTTTTTTTCTTTTAGTTTGAAAATTCATCTTTTTGTAGAAATTTCACTTTTTTGTAAAAAATGCAACTAATATTATCCATTCTTTTTAGACTTTATCTTTTTAGGTTACAAATCCAAATATTTAGTTAAAATTCAACTATTTTGTTGTAAATTTAACCATTTGGTTAAAAATTACTTTTTTTTAAATATGAAGTTTTTTTGTATAAAAATTAACTTCTTCATTGAAAATCCATATTTTCGGTTTAGGATTTTGACTATTTTTTAGAAATTTGGTTATGAATTCAACTATTTAGAAAAAATGTAATCATTTTGTTAAAAACACATTTTCTTTATTTATTGAAAATTCATCTCTTCTGGTATAAAACTCCATTTTTCATTTTTAATTAAAATTTTTTTTTTAGTTTGGAGATTCATATTTTTGGTATAAATTTCACTTTTTTTGTAAAAAATGCAACTAATATTATCCATTCTTTTTAGACTTTATCTTTTTAGGTTACAAATCCAAATATTTAGTTAAAAATTCAACTATTTTGTTGTAAATTTAACCATTTGGTTAAAAATTAGTTTTTTGTTAATATGAAGTTTTTTTTTGATAAAAATTAACTTCTTTATTGAAAATCAATATTTTCGGTTTAGAATTTCAACTATTTTTTAGAAATTTGGTTATGAATTCAACTATTTAAAAAAAATTTAATCATTTTGTTAAAAACTCGTTTTTTTATTTATTGAAAATTCGTCTCCTCTGGTACAAAATTCGATATTTTATTTTTCATTTGAAATTTATTTCTTCTTCTTTAGTCTGAAAATTAATCTTTTTGGTAGAAATCTCACTTTTTTATAAAAAATGCAACTATTACATATTTTTTTGAGAATTTATCTTTGTGGATTCAAAATCAAAATATTTGGATAAAAATCCAACTATTTTATTGTAAGTTTAACTATTAGGTTAAAAATTAGTTTTTTTTTAATATGAAGTTTTTTTAAAATAAAAATTAGCTTCTTAATTAAAAATCCATATTTTCGGCTTAAGATTTCCACAATTCTGTAGAAATTTGTTTATAAATTCGACTATTTAAAAAAAATGTTAATCATTTTGTTAAAAACACGTTTTTGTTCATTATTGAAAATTCATCTCTTCTGGTACAAAAGTCAGCTTTTTTGGTTCATATGCATACATTTCAAAATCTAAATTTTAATATGGAACATGGTTTCCTAGCCCCAGCCAAAAACCTTAAAAAAGGGGAAAAAGAGTAGGGAGAGTGAGATAAGCAGTGGAGGGGTAGTGAGGAAAGGTGCATAAGGAAGGGGAAGTGAGTAGAGCGTAAGTGAGGGAAGGGGGAGTGAGAGAAGTAGGGGAGGGGAAATGAAATAAGAGGATCGGAGGGGCAGAATAGGATTTAAAGGAGGGGCTCGAGGAGGGAAAGGAGGATAGTGGATGCGAGGGAAAAAAGCGAGAGGGAAGATTTAGCGAGGGGGAAGTAGGAAATAAGAACAAAAGGGAAATAGGGGGAGTGATAGAAAGTTAGGTGTGAAAAGGAGGAGAGGTAGAGGAGGGGAAGTGATCAGAGAGTGAGAGGAGGGGAAGTATGGAGGTGAAGAAAAGTGAAGGGAGACTATAAGATAGGATCAGATAATGCAAGACAGGCTGATTTGTAGAAAAATGGCGGATGTCGCATTTAAAAACCCCGTACCTGCCCATTCATCGCAGCTTATTCAGAAATTTCTGGTGAAACACCAGATATTTCTGGTGAAACAGCAGAATTTGGTATAGAATGAAATAATTGGAAGAGATTTACAAGTACCAGAGAGGAAGTTAAGCCAAGTGCATTGGTACATTCTCAGTGCTTGTAGCTCTTAGCTCGTAGATGCATATTTTGTCCAAGTGTCGGTTCGAAATGCGCGGAATGTTTGACTGTCGTGTTCACGGACACGCTGCCCTTGTCTCTTGCCGTACATAATATAAAGACATTCTTATGGGATTTTATTCGCCTTGGAGAGTATATATACATATGTATATAGATATATGTATATATGGGGTGGTTGGGTGTTATATGAGAATAAGGGGTGGTATCGCATGAGTTATTAAGATTCCGGCGCGCATGCTCGCGAATCTTTCATCGATTCATAAGAATATCCTCTTTTCTCTCCTCCCAGTGCCGTATCTATACATCCCGAAGAGGATATCAAGATTCTACCAGTTTCACTCTCAACAGTCTCTACACTCGAGACCGGAACTCCCAAGTGTTTTCAAGAAGCTTTTCAAAGTAACTCTACCATTTTGCAAATCCCTCCTAATTTAATCCCATTTTATTACCAGCAATATCCTCCATACTTACCTATTTTCTCTTCCTCTATCTCATATTTATCTATTCGTCATATATATATATATATATAAATTTGTTAGTTCGACAATTTGTTAATCTATAAGCACGCTACTATTTGACCTGTGCTTCCTCTAATTTCTTAATATCTATATATTTATTTTTTAGTTCTCATTCCCAAAAGTTATTTTCTTATTGAAAAGATTAATGTACTGTACATTAGAACTTGAGGAATAAAATGTTTAATTAGAGATTATTATAAAGAAATAAAATAATGGATCTCGTTCTCCGTAGCTTAAGTGAGTTAGAGTACCAGACCGGCATGGCTAGTATGCAGACCTGGGTTCGAATCCCAGCGGAGGTAGAGAGGAATTTTTTCACAGCTGAAGACTATAAACATATTAATTAAAAGAAGTGGATCAATAACTGTTATTTCATCACCAAAAAAAATATGATTAAAAAAAGATGAATATTTTATGGATGCTGACATTTTTAGGGCCTACAATTTTTCATAATTCGACATACTTTATACATTCTGGATTTAAAAGTGTGTAGTCCAAAATCAAAAAGTATGCAGTGGAAAATTAAGCTTGTTTTCTGATCAAAATTTCGAATTTTCAGACATTATTTTTAAATTATTTAAAATGAAATTTAATGTTTATTTATTCTTGTATGCTTCAGTCTATAAATGCTCAAGATTCCTATTTATTTATAGAACGTTCATCATTAATAGAACCCAATAAGAAAACCTAACTATTTTTTATTAAAAGTTAATTATTCTTGGTTGAAAATGTTACTATTAGAATTTTGAATTAGAATTCACCTTTTTCGTTAACAATTTAATTATTTTGTTCAAAATTTAATTATTCTGTCGAGAATTCAACAATTTTTTTAAAAAGTCATCTTTTTTGGTTATAAATTTAACAATTCTGCTAAAAATTCATTTTTCTTGGATTAAAAATTCATATAGGTCAAGAATTTAATTATTCTGTAGAAAATTCAACCATTGGGATAAAAAGTCGTCTTTTTCGGTTAAATTGTTGTAATTTCGAGAATTCGTCTTTTTTCCTTGAAACTTCGTCTACTTTTGGAGAAAAATTCAAATACTTGGTTGAAAATGCAACTAATTTATTTAAAATTGGTCTTTTTTTGGTTGAATTTACGTGTTTTTTATTTCAAAATATCAACTTTTACATTTTTCTTTGAGAATTCAACCTTTCTCGTTGAAAATTTATCCTTTAGGTTAAAAATTCAACTAGTTTGTAAATTTTTTGTTTTCTTTTTTATTCAAAAAATCTTTAGGTAAAAAAAATGAGTTTTTAATTCAAATGATGAATCTTTAACAAATAAACAAAAAAAATTTCAACAAAAAAACGAATTTTCAACAAAATAGTAAAAATTTTAACCAAAGAAATCAATATTTCATCTACAAATATGCATTTTCAACCAAGAAGATTAATTTTCTACTAAATAAAATGAATTCTCGAAGAAATAGTTAAACTTTCAACCAAACATAATTTTTAATTTGAAAAAATATTTTTCAATCAAAGAAATTAGTTTTTAAAATTAATTTGTTTTGGTGGAGGATTTGGTTAAGAATGTACCTATTCTGTAGAAAATTAACAAATTTGAATAAAAAGTCTTTTTTTTTGGTTCAATTGTTGTAATTTGAGAATTAATTTTTTTTGGTTGAAAATTTATCATTTAGGTTAAAAATTCAACTAGTTTATAAATTTTTTTTATTCAAAAAATTTTTTGGTTAAAAAAAATGAATTTTTAATTAAAATGATGAATCTTCAACCAAAAAAATTAACTTTCAACAAGAAAACGAATTTTCAACAAAATAGTTAAATTTTCAACCAAAGAAATGGATATTTTATCTACAAATATGAATTTTCAACCAAGTAGATTAAGTTTCTACCAAATAAAATAATTTTTCAAAGAAATAGTTAAATTTCCAACCAAACAGATAAATTTTCCAGGAATTTCCGAAGAAAAAAGGAATAGTTTGATGTAGAGTTAAAAAAAATTAATTTTGAATTTGAAAAAATATTTTCCAATCAAAGAAATGAATTTTTAAAATTAATTTATTTTGGTTGAGGATTTGCTTAAGAATGTAATTATTATGCAGAAAATTCAACAATTTGGATAAAAAGTCGTGTTTTTTGGTTACATTATTGTAATTTGAGAATTTGTCTTTTTTTGTTGAATTTATCCGTTTTTTATTTTAAAATATCATTTTTTTTGGTTAAAATATCAACTTTTACATTTTTTCTTAAGAATTCATCTTTTTTAGTTGAAAATGTATCCTTTAGGTTCGAAATTCAACTAGTATGTTTATAAATTTTTTTAATTCGAAAAAACTTTTGGTTTGAAATTTATCGTTTTGCGTTAAAAATTCAACTATTGGGTTGAAAATTCATGTACTAGATTGAAAATTCGTTTTTTAATTGTATTAGAAAATTAATCTTCTTGATTAAAAATTCACCTTTTCGGTTCAAAATTCAACTATTTGGTTCAAAATTTAATTATTTTGTCAAAAGCTCAACAATTTCGTTAAAAAGTCGTCTTTGTTGGTTGAATTGTTGTATGGTTAAAAATTCGTCTTTTTGGCTTGAAAATTTACCTATTTTGGAAGAAAATTCAATGTGAAATATTTAAGGATATTTTCAAAGTTTTCAAGGAATTTTTAATAGATTTCAATAATTCGATGGCATTTTAAATAATACTAATGATTTTTGAGTATTTTTAAAAATTAAAAAAAATCATTGGCTTTAAAAAATTGCAAAGAATTTCAAAAGTTTTTAAAGGATTTGAAATATGTAAGAATATTTTGAGACCTTCCAAGAAGTTTTAAATAAATTTTAATGATTTGGAAGTATTTCAAAGAATTTTTATCATTTTAGGGTATTTTTAAAACTTCCAAGGAATTTTAAAGAGCTTTAAAAAGTTTCAAGTAGTGATACAAATTTTTGAAGGATATGAAATATTTTGAAGGATCTAAACAAATTTTCATGGCATTTAAAAGAATTTCCTAGAATTAAGAAAGATTTTCAAATATTTTTGCAATTTATTAGAATTCTTTTACATTTTTCTGGAATTCAATAAATTTGTTCATATTTTTAAATTGTTTTAAATTCACTTGATTTTTGTTAATTCACCTTGAACTTCTATGAATTTTATCGAATTCTATTTTCACTTAAATACCTTCTAAATTTAATCTAATTTTACTGAAATAAATGGAATTGATTGGATTTTTGAAATTTTGTTCTAATTGATTTAAATTTTTTTTAATTTAACTTGAATTATTTTGAACTCTTATGAATTTACCAATAATTCGTTGAAATTCTTCTGGCATTCTTATAAGTTTGACCGAATTCTTTTAAATTCTTTTAAATTCAAAAAAACATCTGTCACGGTATTAAAGCAAATTAATTACTTTTGCTCAATTTTTCGGTTTAAATTTATTTCAAATTTACAAAATTTAAATATAAAATTGTTTTATTCCATGCATAACAGATTTTTTATTAAGAATGTTACAAGATTAGAATTTTTGACTTTAAATATTAATATTATTTGATGTTATGACTTTTGATCAGCGAAATATATATGTTAATGTTTTTTTGTCTAAATGGTCGATGATCAATTTTTTTTTAATATTGATTATTAATTTTTTTTAACTTATTACAAAAATCTCTCTGGCTCCACTGGGATTCGAACTCCAGATCTTTCAGATTTTCGGTCTGGTATATATCTCTGAAAGATCTGGAGTTCGAATCCCAGCAGAGCTGGAGAGATTTTTTTCACAACTTAAAAAAAAATTAATAATCAATATTTAAAAAAAATAGATTATCGACAATTTAGACAAAGAAACATTAAAATTTAAATATTAATGTTCATGGAAAATGAAAAATATGTTGGGAAAAATTAAGGAACAGTCAGGGAATTTCGAAAATGAAGTTTTGTGACCACCCTGAGTTATAGTTTTGGCATTGCCAGACTGTAAATTAGAGGTTAGAGTCCTCGGAGAAAGGTATTTGGATTTTTAATTCAAGGTGATTAATTATTATATGCAGAAGATGAAGGATTTACGTGTATATTTCTGACGTTGATTAATTGTCGTTTTAGGACACTCTTCTAATGTGGAATGTTGTTCTAAGATTGTATGCAAATTAAAAATTGATGAATACAAAAGACTAGTTCAATCAACCCAGAAATTTTAAATTAAAGAAGCAATGCCTAAGTTCTATAGAATAAAAATTTACAAAAAAAATTATATAGTTCCTGATCAATTGGTTTAAATAAAAAATGCCTTTTCTTTCCATGGATGTTGTCTTGAGTATGAAAATAATTAACAAATAACATCAATAACATCAATATCCCTGGAATCAGTAAAATTAATAGTATAAATAATTAACAAAAAATGGAACAGTTATATTTTCAGTTTAAAGAGTTAATTTTTAATAGGAATAATTATTTTTAACAAAATTGTTCAATTTTGAAGTAAAGAAATGGATTTTCAAATAAAATAATAAATATTTAACCAAATAAATACATTTTGAACAAATTATTTCATCTTACAAACAAGTAGTACAATTTAAAAAAAAACGAAATTTTAACAAACTAGTTAAATTTTCAGTTTAAAAAATCAATTTTTGATCAAAATTACTGTTTTAATAGTTCCATTTTCAATCAAAGAACTGTTTTTTCAACTAAAATACTAATTGTTTAATCTAATAAATGCATTTATAAAAAAAAGAAAACTATTTAAATTTTCAACTGAAATGATGAATTCTTTGCTAAAAAAATAAATTTTAACGAATTCGGTTTCATTTTCAAATAAGTAGATGAACTTCCTTTCAAAATAGTTGAATTGTCAAGACAGAAAGACTAAGTTTTAACAATTAAATTAAATTTTCTACCAGCGAAGATGACCTTTTAATAAAATTGTTTAATTTTCAACAACAAAATTAGATTTTTAACCAAACAGCGGAATTTGGAACCAAAATAATGAATCTTCAATGAAGAAAATTAATTTTCTACCAAAGAAAGAGAATTTTCAAAAAAGTACATAAATTTTCAACCGAATAGTTAACATTTGAACTAAAAAAATACATGTTTCACTTAAAGTGACGTAGTTAAATTCTCAGTTAAAAAAATTAATTTTTCATACAAAATTTTTTTTTCAACAAGCTAGTTGAATTTTCAACCAGAAAGATGAATTCATAATAACAAATCTAATAGTTGATTTTTTAACAAAAAAAAAGTATATCTTAAAAAAACTTTTTTAACTAAGTAGTTGAATTTTCTTCCAAAATTGTTGAAATATTAAGCCAAAAAGGCAAAGTTTTTACTATACTAATTTTCAACTGAGAAAGATGATTTTTTATGAAAGTTGTTGAATTTTCATCAAAATGATTAGATTTGTAACCAAATCACGGAATTTTAAATCAAAATGATGAATTTTCAATTAGAAAGAATAATTTTTCACTGAAAAAAGAAAATTTTTGACAAACTACATGGATTTGTAACCAAATAGTTGATTTTTTTACTAAAAAAGATATATTTTCAAATCAAAGCGGAGTAGTTGAATTTTAAGTTTGAAAAAATCGATTTACAGAAAAAAAATTCAACAAGCAAGGAATTTGTAATATATTTCGATAATTGCACATGATTCCAAAAGAGTTTCAATGGATTTTAATGGATTAGAAATATTTTCTGGTATTTTAAAAGATTCCTAGAAATTTTCAATATATCTAAATAAATTGAAGGAATTTTAAAGGATTTGAAATATTTGTTGGGTCTTTTAAAAATATTCCAAGGGATTTTACAATATTTCCAAGCATTTTAATGATTTCAAGGAATTTGGTAGGATTTCCAAGAATTGTAAAGAATTTTAGGATTTCAAAAAATTCCAAGAAATTTTCAAGAGCTTTAAGAAAAATGACTTTATTTATATAAAATTAGGCACAATTACGTGCAAATGTTACACATTGTTTTAACATTTCTTTAAGCTTTTTAAGGCTCTTGAAAGTACCTTAAAAGTTAAACATAACTTAAAATATTTAAAATCTCTGAAAATCCCGGTAAGTGATAGAAATCTGCTAAATATTCCCTGAAACATTTCAAAATACATTAAAATATTTGAAATTACTTGAAAGTTTCTAAAATTTACTGAAATTCCTTAGAATCTTTTGAAATAGTCTAATAGCTTTGAAATCCTATAAAATTCTTTCAAAATCTTTGAAATCTCTTGAAATGCTTAGAAATTTTTAAAAATTTATTGAAAATTTTCAAAGCACTTGAAAATTCCTTGAAAGTTTAAAAAATACTTCAAAATCTTTTTAATTCTTTGGAATACCTTCGAAAGTATTGAATTCTATTAAAAATTCCTTAGAAATCTTTTAAAATTTTTCGAAAATTCTTTCAAAGTTTTCAAATAGGTTAAAACCTTTAAAATCTTTGGTAATCCCGCCAAATAAATAACTTGTAATAAAAATTCCTTGGAAGATTAAAAAATACATTAAAATATTTCAAATTCTTCGAAAGTTTTTGAGATTTACTAAGATTCCTTGAAATCTTCTAAAATAGTCTAATAGTTGATATCCTATAAAATTCTTTCGAAATCTTTGAAATCTCTTGAAATATTTTGAAATTTTTTAAAGTCCTTGAAACTCTTTAAATCTCTTGAAAATTCCTTGAAAGTTTCAAGAATACCCCAAAATCTCTGAAATCCTTTGGAATACCT
>JAABKJ010014292.1:0-10136 GCA_011634705.1 Andricus grossulariae
TTTTGGTTGTGAAATTTCTGTATTTTGTTAAAAATTATTATTTTTTTGGTAGAAAATTAATTTTTTGATTAAAAATTAATTTCGTAGATTGAAAATTAGTTTTTTTTTATTGAAAATTAATTTTTGTAACTAAATTTTTTGTCGACATTTTTTTGATAGACACTTAATCTTTTTGGTAGAAAATTTACTTATTTGATTGAAAATTCAACTATTTGGTTGAAAACTTATTTTATTTGCTTCAAAACTTATTTCTCCAACTGAAAATTAATTTATTCTATTTTTTGCTGAAAATTTATCTTCTTTAGTTGAAAATTCGTCTATTTTGTTGAAAATTTTTTTTTTGTAGACAATTAATCTTCTTGGTTGAAAATTCATGTATTTTGTTGAAAATTATTCTTTTGTGGTAGAAAATTAATCTTTTTGGTTAAAAATTAATTTTTTTGGTTAAAAATTAATTTTTTTGTTTGAAAATTAGTTTTTTTAATTGAAAATTAATTTTTTAAACTAAAAATTTAACTAAATTTTTTGTCGAGATTTTTTTTGATAGACACTTAATCTTTTTGGTAGAAAATTTATTTATTTGATTGAAAATTTAACTATTTGGTTAAAAATTTATTTTATTTGCTTCAAAACTTATTTCTCCAACTGAAAATTAAACTATTCTATTTTTTGCTGAAAATTGATCTTTAGTTGAAAATTTGTCTATTTTGTTGAAAGTTTGTCTTTTTTTGGTAGAAAATTAATCTTCTTGGTTGAAAATTCATGTATTTTGTTAAAAATTATTCTTTTTTGGTAGAAAATTAATCTTTTTGGTTAATAATTAATTTTTTGGTTAAAAATTAGTTTTTTAAACTAAAAATTTAACTAAATTCTTTGTCGAAATTTTTTTTGATAAACATTTAATCTTTTTGGTAGAAAACTCATTTGTTTGGTTGCAATTCTAATTGTTTCATTGAAAATTTATTGTATTCGCTTCAAAACTTATTTCTCCCACTGAAAATTAAACTATTTTATTTTTTGTTAAAAATTTATCTTTCTTAGTTGAAAATTCGTCTATTTTGTTGAAAGTTTGTCTTTTTCTGGTAGAAAATTAATATTTTTGGTTGAAAATTCATAATTTTGTTAAAAATTATTCTTTTTTGTTAGAAAATTAATCTTTTTGGTTAAAAATTAATTTTTTTGGTTGAAAATTAGTTATTTTTTTTATTGAAAATTAATTTTTGTAACTAAAAATTTAACTAAATTTTTTTTCGAAATTTTTTTTGTTAGACACTTAATCTTTTTGGTAGAAAATTTATTTGTTAGGTTGAAAATTCAACTATTTTGTTGAAAATTGATTTTATTTGCTTCAAAACTTATTTCTCCAAATGAAAATTAAACTATTATATTTTTTGCTGAAAATTTATCTTCTTTAGTTGAAAATTCGTCTATTTTGTTGAAAGTTTGTCTTTTTTTCGTAGAAAATTAATGTTTTTCGTTGAAAATTCATATATTTCGTTAAAAATTATTTTTTTTGTAGAAAATTAATTTTTTTTTTTTATTAAAAATTAATTTCGTTGATTGAAGATTCAACTATTTGGTTGACATTTTATTTTATTTGCTTCAAAACTTATTTCTCCAAATGAAAATTAAACTATTCTATTTTTTTGCTGAAAATTTATCTTCTTTAGTTGAAAATTCGTCTATTTTGTTGAAAGTTTGTCTTTTTTTGGTAGAAAATTAATCTTTTTGGTTGAAAATTCAACTATTAGGTTAAAAATTTCATTAAAAATTGAAATATTTAGTTGAAAATTTATTATTTTGTTAAAAATATTTCTTTTTTGGTAGGGAATTAATCTTTTGTTAAAAATTTATTTCATTTGCTTAAAAACTTATTTCTCTAACTGAAAATTGAACTATATTCTATTTTCTGTTGAAAATTTACTTTTTTTAGTTGAAAATTTGTGCTGTATTCTTTTAAAATTTTTTTAATTTTCAGTTTAACAACTTAAAATTGTCTGATTTTTAGTTGAAGATTAAAAAATATTAATTATTTAAAATTGAAAAAGATTTAATTGTAAGCCTTCGAGAATTAAATAATAATTCTAAATAAAATGTTAAAAATTAAATGAGTCAAAAAAAAATGGAGTTGTGTAACATTTGACCCTTTCATAAGATTTTATTTGGCAGCTAAAAATGAAATGGTTGAATTTTGACAAGTTTAAGCAACAATTTGAAATTTAAATTTTTTTTAAAGATTTAAATTTACTTAAAATAATTTAAATTTTAAAAGGTTTAAAAATAAAAAAAAGTTTTAATATCACAGTTCTTGGTAAATACAATTTTGGTTATTTTCAAATGAAGTTCAGATTCATTTAATTTTCGACGTTCCGTAGTAGAAATTTTTTCATTTCTAATGTTTCCCACTTAAAATTACTTCATTCAAATATTTTTTTTTAAATAATTCAATTTTAACGGTTTATAATTGAACATATTTCCATTAGAATGGCGAAAATACGGTGAATTTAATTTTTAATCTAAAAAAATTGTATAAACAATTTTAATATTATATTATAATTTTTTATGTTAGGACAATTTAAAATTCTAGAATTTCAGAAACTTCGACTTTGAAGCATTCACTTCAGTTTTCAATTTCAAATTGTTAAATTTTAATCGTTTCGTTAAAAAAAAACTTAGACAGGATTATACATAACCACCGGTTAATTAATCGTTTTGAATTAAAAATTATTTAAATTCAAAAGATGAACATTTTTAATTATTCAATTTGATCGCTATTAATTAGAAATAATAAAATGTTAATTCCTCTGAATTTTATATCGTCCAATGTTCAGAATTTCAATCTTAAATTAATTAATTTTTAAATTGTTTTGTTTTCGACATTTTAATCTGTTATCATTCCATTTCGTGATTCTTCAATTGTAAACTCTAATATTATATGTTTGGTCCAGAATTCATCTCTCTTGTTTAAAAATTCTATTTGGATGAAAATTTAATATTATTTTGTTGAAAATTCACCTTTTATGGTTGAAATTTAATTTTTTAAATTTGAAAACTTTACAATCATATTTCTGGTACAGAATTCATCTGTTTTGATCCATGTTCTACTATTTGATTGAAAATTGATTATTTTTTTGTAAATTCAACTATTTTCATAAAAAGTAATCTTTTTGGGTTGAAATTTAATTATCTTCATTTAAAAAATCTACAATGATATTTTGGGTGCCGAAGTCATCTCCTCCGGTTAAAAGTTTTAGAATTTAGTGAAAAGTTTCATTATTTTCTTGAAAATTCAACTATTTTCATAAAAAGTAATCTTTTCTGGTTGAAAGTTAATTCTTTTCATTTCAAAAATCTACAATAATATTTTGGGTGCCGAAGTCATCTCTTCCAGTTCAAAGTTCTAGAATTTAGTGGAAAGTTTCATTATTTTCTTGAAAATTCAACTATCTTTATAAAAAGTAATCCTTTTTGTTGAAAGTTAATTCTTTTCATGAAAAAAATCTACAATACTATTTTGGGTGCCGAAGTCATACCTTTCGGTTAAAAGATCTAGAATTTAGTGGAAAGTTTCATTATTTTCTTGAAAATTCAACTATTTTCATAAAAAGTAATCTTTTTTGGTTGAAAGTTAATTCTTTTCATTTCAAAAATCTACAATAATATTTTGGGTGCCGAAGTCATCTCTTCCAGTTAAAATTTCTAGACTTTAGTGGAAAGTTTCATTATTTTCTTGAAAATTCAACTATTTTCATAAAAAGTAATCTTTTTTGGTTGAAATTTAATTCTCTTCATTTAAAAAATCTACAATAATATTTTGGGTGCCGAAGTCATCTCTTCCGGTTAAAAGTTCTAGAATTTAGTGGAAAGTTTCATTATTTTCTTGAAAATTCAACTGTTTTCATAAAAAGTAATATTTTTTGGTTGAAAGTTAATTCTTTTCATTTAAAAAATCTACAATAATATTTTGGGTGCCAAAGTCATCTCTTCCGGTTAAAAGTTCTAGAATTTAGTGGAAAGTTTCCTTATTTTCTTGAAAATTCAACTATTTTCATAAAAAGTTATCTTTTTTGGTTAAAAGTTAATTCTATTCATTTAAAAAATCTGCAATAATATTTTGAGTGCCGAAGTCATCTCTTTGGGTTAAAAGTTCTAGAATTTAGTGGAAAGTTTCATTATTTTCTTGAAAATTCATTTATTTTGTTAAAAAATCATCTTTTTGGTAGAAAATGTAAAGGTTTTGTTGAAAATTCGTCTTTTTGTATAGAAAATCCGCCCTTGTGGATTAAAAATTCATCTTTTGGTAGAAGAGTTATATTGCTTAGTTGAAAATTGAGTTTAAAATGTTTTTATTGACAATTTTAAGAAAGATTCCCTCCATCTCGCTTCATTAAAACTGAAATTTTCAAGAAATTTCCCCTCTTTCTCGAAGTTTCGCTGAAGTGGAAATTAAATTAATACAATCCAATAAGAAAAACCAATTTTGGTTAAAAGTTAATTATTTCTGATTGAAAAATAAACTAGTTAAAAATTTATTTCTTGTTTTGAAAATTCAACTTTTCTTAAATTCATTTTTGTTTGCTAAAAAAATTCCAACTGCTCGGTTGAAAATGAATTTTCTTGGTTGAAGATTCATCCTTTTTAGTTGAAAATTCCACTATTTGGTTAAGAATTCATCTATTTTGTTGAAAACTTGTAGTTTTTGGTAGAAAATTAATGATTGATTAATTAAAAAAGCAATATTTTTACATGAAGTGTCAAGAATTTGGTTGAAAATTTAACTATTTATTTCAAAACTTAACCAGTTGGTAGAACATTGATTTTTTTGTTGAAAATTCGTATTGTCAAGTTGAAAATTTAACTGCTTTGCAGAAAATTCGTCTTTTATAGTCAAAAATTAAACTATTTGTTTCAAAACTCATGTATTTTGTTGAAAATTGGTCTTTCTGGTAAAAAATTAATCTTTTTGATTAAAAATTTAACAGTTTGGTTGAAAATTGTTTGAATTAAACTATGTTTAATTTAAAATTAAAATTTTTTTTGTTTGAAAATTCAATTACTTGGTTTAAAGTAGTGCTACTTAGTTAAAAATTCATCATTTTTAGTTGAAAATTTATTTCTGGTTGAAATTTTTTGTTGTAGAAAATTAATATTCTTGGTTGAAAATTCACCTTTTTGGTTAAAAATTCAACTATATGAGAGAAGTATAATGAACTATAAATCTGACTTAGGAAAATGATTTCTCGAGAAAAATTTTGAATTGAATCAGAGAATTTTCGAGAATAAATGTTGAAAATTCAACTATTTTGTTAAAAAGTCGTCTTTTTGGTTAGAAAATTCGTCCTTTTGGATTGAAAATTCATCTTGGCTGAGAATGTACTTTTTTGTTGAAAATTCCACTGCCAGATAAAAAATTAATTTTTTTGGCTTGAAAATTCAACTATTTTTGGTTGAAGTTTAATATTTGTTGATTGAAAATTCGACCATTTAGTTGAAAATTCATCTCGGTATTTTGAAAGTTCTACTATTTAGTTAAAAATTCAACAATTTTGTTGAAAACTTAATTTTGTTGTTGATAATTGAAATATTTTTTTTTTAATTCAACTGCTTTCTTAAAAATTCGTCTTTTTTCGGGGTCCAAAGTCAAAGATTATCTCATTTTCAAGCTAAAAACTTGAAAATTCACCTTTTTTTTTTGGAAAAATTTATCTGTTTTTGTAGAGAATCTTTTTTTGTTCAAAATTCAAGTATTTTGTTGGAATCTCGTAGTTTTTGGTTGAATTTAACAGTTTTTGAATAAAAATTAAAAATCTTTAGATTAAAATATCAACTATTATATTTTTAATTTAGAATTCATGTTTTTTTGTTGAACATTTATCTTTCTGGTTGAAAATTAACAATTTTGTTTGAAAATTCGTCTTTCTTAGTTGAATTCAACTGTTTTTTTATTTAAAATACAAATATTTTTTGTTTGAAATATCAGCTATTATATTTTTCGTTAAGAATTAATCTTTTTTTGGATAAAAAGTCAACTACTTGGTTGAAAGTTGAACTACTTTGTTGAAAATTTCATTTTTTCGTTTGTTAATGATTCGTTTCTATAATTAAAAATTGAACTATTTTGTTGAATATTCGTTTTTAAAAATGAAAATTAATTTTGTAAACTGAAAATTTAACTAGTCCATTTTAGGTTGAAAATGAAGATTTTTATGTGAAAATTGATATTTTTAGTTAAAAATTCAACTATTTGGTTAAAAATTTATGTATATAGCTGAAAATTCGTCTTCTTGTTAAAAAAAATTAAGCTTCGTGGTTAAAAATTAATTTGTTTTGATTAAGGATTCAACTGTTTTGTTGAAATTCCGTATTTTTGCTTGATTCAACTGTTTTTGATTAAATTTGTTTATTATTTGTTTAAAAGCGTGATTTTTTGCTGAAAATTTAACAATTTTGTTAAAAAGTCATCCTTTTCGGTGAAAAATGTAACTGGTTTGTTGAAAAATCAACTATCTTCTGAAAAATTCGTTTTGGCTTAAAAATTCAAGTATTTGGTTGAAAGTGCAATTGTTTTTGGTTAAATTGTAATCTTTTTTGTTTAAAAATTCTACCATTTGGTTGACAATTCATCTTTGTAGGTTCAAAATTCAACTATTTGTTGAAAATTCGACGTTTTTGCTTGAATTTAACTGTTTTTTATTTTAAATTAAAATATTTCGGGTGGAAATATCAATTATTATATTTTTTCGTTGAGAATTCATATTTTTTTAATGAAAATTTAACTGCTTGGTTGGACTATTTTGTTAAAAAATCACTTTTTAGTTAAAGATTAATCTCTTAAAAATTAAAAAAAAATTTTGTTGAAAATTGGTGTCTTTTTTTTTAATTTGTATTTTTTGTTTAGTTCGAAATTCAACTATTTGGTTAAAAACGCATTATATTGCTGAAAATTCGTCTTTTTTTATAAAAAATTAATCTTCTTGTTTGAGAATTCATCTGTCTGGTTGAAAATTCAACTATTTTGTTAAAAATTCACCTATTTTGTTAAAAATTCACCTATTTTGTTGAAAAAGTAGTATGTGTTGATTTGAAATCCCTGGAATTAAAAGCGTTTCGTATTAAATTTAATATAGTGTCTACATAATATGTTTTTTAAGAATCTGTAATTTAATCGTCATTTTTTTAAATTAAAGCATCTTTCAGTCTTGAAAAGAATAATTAAAAACGACTCTTTGAAGGAAACAAATTGAGTAAATATTTTGTTGATAACAACGTACCTTCTGTCCGGGTCGGCAACGTCAAAGCAATAAAAATACGTCACTAATCTAACGAGTCAGTAAATTACTTTCGACAAGAATGAATTCTGTTTTCCGAATACAATAAAAGTCTGTTTTTAACGAAATATGATAGTTTCCAGCTAAAGTCATGAAATTTTTTTTTCCCCCCGTGAAATAAAATTGATAATCGGCAGCACTTTGCTTTTAAGTTGAGTCCCAATCTATATGTGAATTCCGTTCACGGAACCTTTGCCAACAAATCGAGGACATGCAGTAGACGAATGTGACTTGTGCCGACAAGAACGATTTTTTTTCTTCTTTATTAAGTTTATTTCAAATAAGGAAAGGCAGTAACTCTGATCGATCTCAAAATTTAGTTTTTTTTCTTGTAAAGTTCAGTCGCGATCGCGAAGCTCTTGATTAAGGTGAGTTAAAACGTCCGTGATTTTATTTTTTAATTCAAAAATGAAGTTTTTTTGTAAAGGGTCTTTAAAACAAGAGGTAGATCTTTGGTATCTTCGGTTTCAGGGCTCGAAAATCTGGAATTCTTCTTGAATTTTTTTTTTTGAACTTTGAAAACTTGGAAATCTCCTTGATTTTTTCACGAGAAGCTTGAATTAATTTTTTTTCTTTCTTTTAAAACAGTTATTTTGTTGAAATGCGAAAAGTAATTTAAATATTTTAGTCTATTATTAAAGAAACATCTCGTTTAGAAGAAATGTTTCACAACAAATTTACAAAGATTTTAAAACATTTCGAAGATTTGAAACGATTTGAAAAGGTTTCAAAACATTTTAGCTGATTTGAAAAGATTTCAATAAGATTTCAAATAATTCAATGCTTTCAATGAATAAAAAAGATTTCACAAACAAAGAATTATTAAAAATTTCACAAATATTTCAAAAGATTTCAAAGATTTCACAAAAATTTCAAAGTTTTCAAAAGATTTTAAAGCCAGAAAAAAAAGTAAACCAGGTTTCTAAGATTGTAAAAGATTTTGCACGGATTAAAAATGTTTTAATGATTTAAAATGAATACAAAAGATTTCAGAAAAGATATCACAAATATTTCAGAGATGTTAAACTATTTCAAAAGGTTTCAACAAATTTGGGAAAATTTCAAAAGATTTCAATAAATTTTACAAAGGCTTTCAAGATTTCAAGAATTTTAAAGACGACTTATGTTGGCCAAAAATTAAGAATTTTTTTATTTATGGTTTTGCTTTCTTTAAAAATTGTTGGCTTAAATTTTCTATCAAATTCTTAAATTTTCAAGCCAAACAGATGAATTCTCCACAAAACAGGTGAATTATAAACCTGAAAATACGAATTTTGACCAAAAAATGTAATAGCTGGTATTTAAACTAAAAAATATTTTTATTTTAAATAAAAAATCACTTGAATATAACCAAAAAAGACGATTTGTTAACAAAATACATATATTGTCTACCAAATTGTTGATTCTCAGTTATAAAAATTAATTTTCAAAAATTGAACACGAGTTTTCTACAAGACTATTGAATTTTCATGACAACGAGACGAATTCTCTACCAAACAGTTGCATTTTCAACCTGGAAATAATCATTTTCAACCAAAAATGTAATAATTGATATTTAAACCAAGAAAGATTTTTATTTTAAATAAAAGAACAGTTGAATATAACCAAAAAGACGAATTTTCAAGAAAATACTTGAATCCTCAACTAAAGCAGATTAATTTTCAACAATACAGTTGCATTTTTAACAACAACAAAATTGATTTTTTACCAAAAGAGACGATTTGTCAAACAAATACATATATTTTATACTAAATAGTTGAATTCTCAACCAAGAGGATTAATTTTCTATGTAAAAGACAATTTTTCAAGAAAATACATGAATTTTTAACCAAATAGTTGAATTTTGCTACCAAAAAAGACGAATTTTCAACTAAATATTTTGCATGATGGATGTGATGTTAGACCAAATTTGATTTGATTAATTCTTAGTTAATATTTTTTCTCGTTTATAGTTTTTTTTTTTAACTAAATATTTAAATTTCTTAACTAAAAAATATCAATTTTCAACCAAAAAGGTGTAGTTGAGTTTTTGTTAAACAGAATACATTTTCAAAAAAAAAAAATTTCTATTAAACAGTTTAATTTTGTACCAAATAGTTTAATTTCATACCCCGTTGTGGAATTTTTAAACCAAAAAGACCAATTTTCAACAAGGAAGTTAATTCATAACCAAGAAATTTAATTTTCAACCATATCGTTAAATTTTCATGTTAAAAATATAATTTTTGAACAGAAAAAGAATGAATATTCAACTAAAATGAATCTAGAACCAAGAAAATTAACTTTTAAAAAAGTAGTTCAACTTCCAACCAAGAGATTGAATTTTCAATCCAAAAAGATGATTTTTCAACAAAAAGTGTAATACGTGATATTACAACAAAAAATATTTTTATTTAAAATAAAAAACAGTTGAATTTAACGTATAAAGACGATTTTTTGACAAAATACATACATTTTCAACCAAATAGTTAAATTTTCTACCAAATTGTTTAATTTTCGAGACGAAAATATGAATTTTCTACAAAACAGTTGAATTTTCAACTAAAATTATGAATATTTAAATAAAAAAATAGTCTTTTAAGAAACGAGTTCAACTTTCAACCAAGAAGTTGAATTTTCAATCTAAAAAGATGAATTTTCATCGAAAAATGTAATAGTTTATATTTTATCAAAAAACATTTTAATTTATTATAAAAAAAACAGTTTGATTTAACCAAGAAAGATGAATTTCCAACAAAATACATAAATTTTCAACCAAATAGTTAAACTTTCTGTTAAACTGTTTAATTTTTGAGCCGGAAATAGGAA
>JAABKJ010014294.1:0-10135 GCA_011634705.1 Andricus grossulariae
GCAGCCATCCCTTGCGTGGTCTGAGCTTGCCGGTCGAGAGCATCAAGACCGGTAGTTACTGTTGGTCAGACCGTCGAACGGTAATATGGTTATTTCTACCTGTCAAAGGAAAATTTGAGTCGTACGGACTATGCTTTTATTATTCGGACTATATTGGAATGATATATAAATTTGAGTTGAATCAATTCAAGTACTAACACACTCACGACGTCGTTTCTTATAAGAGGTGAGTTGACCCTATCTCTTAACAAAGTGAATTCCTTTCTGCGTTCTTTTGAAAAATTACGGGGTTTTCCGAAAGCAGGCGGGAAAAATCCTCGTTATAATAGAGATAACAAAACCATAGCTAGTTTTATGTCAACTCACAACAAAAATACTTAAATTAATCTTAGACTCCTCGTCAACGGACCATAAATGGATAGCTGTCAAGGAGAATACCGACAGACAGTTTGTTAGAAACATCACTTACGGACTGAATGCTGTAACAAAGAGAACATTTGTCAACTTAAAATTAGTATTAGCAGCAATACTATGAGATGAAACAGACGACAATATTGAAACAGCGATCAACGTCATAAACCCCACGTCACATCCCCAAATTTTAACACCAAAGATGTTGAAAGAAACCATTAGAGAATTCGGGACAACTCAACGTAAGCGCTATCATTTTGAAAATGAAGAAGAGAACTACGAGCACATTATAGACATCAGTACCCTCTCCGTAGCAGTAATCCAAGGCCTATTTACATACATACTGGAGATACCGGTAATTGAAAAAGAAGAATGTTCCTTGCGAATAATAGTCCCTATCCCGGTACAAGTAAATAAAGTCCACATATCAATAGTCCCCGACTATGACATGATCATTAAATACCGAGGCTTGTAAGTATCAACCGACAGACAGACCATTGACAAATGTCAACAGATAGATGTATATAAAATATGCAGAAGAAACCAACCTTATGCCAAGTTAATAGATAGCGAATCTTGCGAGGCCAGTTTACTCAAATGATACTCGGAAAACAAATGTAATCAGTCACCTTACCTGCTATACAAGGAAAATTTTATACCCATAATAAATGGTTATATTATTGTACCCTCCAAACCATTAGACTTAGACATAAGTTGCGACGGTTCAGTCAAAACAGAAAAAATTTCCAAACCCCAGAAACTTACAGGATTTGGATGCAAAGTGTACAACAGCTACGATACCCTAGAATTAGAAAAATCCTATGAAACTCATATGACGCAATGGCTAAATTTAACATACGAGATAAATTTTGAACAAAAAGACATTGACAGGTTGAACAAAATTAGTACAGCTTCCAAAACAAATATCACACGAAGAACTTGAGCAAGTCACAATTAGCCTAGAGGACACCAAAAATATCTTACGCACTATTGCCACCCACAGAAGGCTCAGTACTTGGAAAAAAACTAGTTTAGAATGGTTACAATATTTAGGTTACGCTGCTTTAGGACTAGGAACTTTGTGTACTTTAGGGAAATTAGTTATCCTCGATTGCATAAAGGGATGCTTTCCGAAAACAATCAAATTATTCAGTAATAGAGACTAAGTTAGAGACTAAGTTTTATCTCAAAAGGGGGGTTTTACGAGCTGAAAAATTACCCCCACTCTACGTCTAATTAGCATATATAAAGCGCCGCCTCACTGAAGAGCTTGGTTCTATACCTGTAAACATAAACGCAAATAAACCGCACGAAGTCAGAGATTGACTTCGAGCTAACATAAAAAATCTCATTGAGCATTTCTACACTTAACAAAAAAACACTTAACACACATAAAAATATAACGAATATACTATAGTAAAGTATAAACCCAGCCAAGATAAAGAAGCATCAAAGAAGTGCTCTTGCGAGTATGACTATGCCGATTTGCATGAGTTAGGTGAAAATTATCACGACGAGAATGAACCTGACTAAAAACTTTAATGAAAATGAGAATGCTGATCACGTTAGGACGGAAGTGAAGTTTATTTTTAAAATTCACAGTTATGATACCATAATGCAAGCATCCATAGTCTCAGATCAAAATCTGGTGACATACATTATTAGGAAGTGGGACTTATTTTTTGAAATACACTACGTGATACTCGTGCAATCTGCGTTAAGGCAATGGAAAAGAAAAAAATGGTTCGTCCAGTTTCTGTAAAATGTGTATAACCAGGAAGATTTGAGCTGTCTCCCACTAAAAAAATTTTGCAGCGTAACTGAATCCATGTGCAATCATCACCCTGAGTGCTGAAATGAAAATTCTACAACTCGAAATGCTCTTGCTCTCAGTACTTAGTTATTGACTCTTTAGGATCAGCCAACTGTTTCGCTAACGTGGAATCATCGTTGACGATAAAGATGATGTCGACGATGGATCATAAAACGTTTTTACACTTTGGATATCAAGAAGAAATGTTTATAATAACCATTGTGAATTCTTGTTTGAAGTATACCTACTTTTATCAAATTAGTTTAAGAGTTTAATTTTCCAAAATAGGTTAAGAGTTGACCATTTTTCTTTATAAACTTTGTGAATAATAAAGTTTTTATGTTCTGAGAAGATAATTAGTATTAATAAAGCAACAACCAAAGAGAAAAACTTGTTTGATTATTTTAAATTCGGGCTAGTCTGAGTCAATACTAAAAAACAAATCATAATTATAATAAAAGAAGGTGTTTTGGGTTTCAATCGTGTGCAAAACTATGAATCTTGCTGACGTTTCGTGAACATTGCAGTTCACTTCTTCAGGGCTAACCTGAAACTTGAGTTTCAGGTTATGTTGTTATCATATATACTCTCCACGATGCCTGTGATTGGCCAGAGAGCCCTACCGTAAAGACTAGTCGAACTTGATTGGCCAATCAAGTCTTTGTCTGGGGGTAATATTTTGATGTCTTTATTCCGATTAAGTTCTTTAATTGCTGTTTTTTCTTGTTTTGTTCAGTTTAAAAAGGGAAGTTGAGCTTGTCCTATGATGTTGGCCGTCCTACGCCGTATGGCATTCGCTTTTTCAGAGATATATTGGAGACTCCATAAGCCATTCATTGGAATAAATTACTTACATTTATAGAAAAAAAGTGTACACACATGGAAAGTAAATAAATTTATATTTACAAAGTGAATATTGCCAAGGAAGAAGATAAGAGTTTATACATTTAGAAAAGTTCTACACAAAATTCCTATCACTTTTTTGTGATACACTCTACCGTTTACGAGAAAAAATCAATGATGATGATCAATTTTGCTACGTAAAGTTGTACCGTATCGTGCATTTGTTTCTTTGGAAAAAATTAGAATTGGAAATTTTATAATTTAAAAAAAAAGGTTGCACCATTTTTTGTTAAAAAAAATTTGTGAGATACGTTCATAAGCCCAGCTTGAGTGTACTCTCCTTCCACAATGATAAATCGATCGAAGGAATATCGTCACAATTAAGCAATGGATTTCTGCAAAGCAATAATGTAAATCAGATCTTGTTAGCCCATACTTAAATCCACAATGCAAAAACTAAAAATCTTACTTTTCGGAAACTTGTATGAATCCTCTCAGCTGCATTGATTTTATATTATTACCGTTGTCGCAAATTAATCTGGAGATTGTCGCCTTCCGAATTTCTTTCAGTTGTTCTGAGAAAGCGTGAATTTTAAATTTGTTTAATCTTGAGAGTATCAAAATTAAAATTTATCATAAACATTTAGACAAAGAAAATCTTTACTCACTGAGGGTAAAAGGTGTTCCATTATTTCCATTTTCATACCAGTAGCGATCACCTATTCTTGTTCTAAGAAATTGTTGAGTCAAAAGACAGTGGAACGTTGGCCCAGCCAAACTGTGTGGCATATTTTTTTCTAAACTCGCTCCTACTGTTAAATCTACATCAGCTGGAGTCTCGTATAGTTCGGACAATTTTTCAACATCCTAAAAAGGGAAATTTGTAATAGATTCTTAGAAATATACAATCATTTTATGTTGAAAGATTATAAAATTGTCATACCTCAGGAGAAATTAAATCTAAAAGGTCATCCCATTTTGAAACTTTCGGAAGTCCGCAGTGAATACGATGATCAGGGTAAGGTCGAACACCGTGGTCTCGACCTCTTTGAATATCAAAGGCTCGAAGATCAGTTCCCAGAGTCTTTGTTACTCTACCCAAAAAAAGAGTTACCTGAAACACAATATTATGGAATAAATATAATATTCAATTACATAAAAATAAATAATGTGAGGAAACATTTTTTTCAATCACCTCCTTGTTGTAGTATTTATCAGCTGCTTCTTGAGGTTGAGTACATAATCCTCTCGCCATGTCATCATAGTTTTGACCTTCTTCGACGACAGTTGGATTGAAAAAGTGTTCACCTATTCTTAAGGTAGAATTATCAGACTGTCGATTCTCCTTCACAAGCCTGAAAAATGCATTTTTTGCACACTATTTACCTTTTGTAAAATTTCTTAATCATTTTCTATCTATTTTATCCTAATATTTCAGACAATTCTTTGCTTTAGAAATACTTCAACTGTTTTCGTAAAAAATATTCTTGTTTCTAATTATGAAATTTTTTTTATCTATTAGTTTCTCTCATCTAACTTGAAAAACTCTATCCTTTTTATTATGACAAAAGTCTAAAAGTCAACTGACCAATTTGAGAGATAATGAATGCAATATAGAACGGATTCTGAATTCTGAAGATTATAACCGATTGTCTTTCAACAGAAATACTTTTCAGTCTGAAATTAGTAAAACTAGTTTACATACTTAAGATTTCCAGCAATCAATGTGTGAAGGGAGCGAAACGCTGCAGCTGCGAATTCATTGGAAATGCTGGGATTTACTGAAGGATCATAGTCGTTTACATATCCTTTGGTTTTATAAATGAGTTTGTTCTTATAACAATTGTTGCGACCTGCAAAAATATTTCGGATTGTAGCTAAATGATACACTGAATTTATTTTCAGGAATTTAGTAGTCTTATAATTTTGAATTAAAGTTACAAAGCAAATTTTATATAGTACATTCAAATCTCACCTAAAATTATAGGCAACCACTCTTCATACGAAATTCTCTGATGTAATGCAATGAGAATTCTTCTTGTTTCTTGGAAAGTCTTTTCATCGGACCAATCGGAATTTAGTTTAGCTAAGATTTTGGCAATTCGATTGTGTTCTCTAAGCAGAATAATTTGCAGAACTGCTAATTCCAGATTTTGATTTATTCTTGAGTCACCTGGAAGGATATTTTAAATTTTGAATAATTATAATCTGTAACTACAATATCTTTCACATTGAAAATTCTTTATTCATAAATCGATGCGTTTATAGAGAGGAATAGGAAGATTTTGAGGTACGGCCCAAATTAAGGTTAGGACTACAAGCTCTACATCTCAGAACTTATGATAAAAAAGAAAGCTTTTATCAGAGATGCGCCTATTATTATCTATTCGGTTAGCAATATTTTTATCCGCATCGATCCGAGAACCAAGAAATCTGTTCTGGCGGTCAGAGACACAACTAACTAGGATGATTCTAGCTTGGATATGGTTGAGTTTTCGTTATCAGTTGGCAAAGTCCTCCACACCATTTTTCATGCAGATTTCTCTTTTGTTATAATACCGATTATACCGCTCTTAGCTGGAGTTTCAGGTGTCAACGATTTTGCAACATTGCCAATCAGAGTAGGAATACTAGACTGGTATGTGAATGATGTGCCGAATTTCACTAGATGAATCCGAATGAGCTTATAAGGGCTCGATGTGCCAACGTAGACGTTCTCATTGAACATCATCAAGAGTTTATCCAGTCTATTTATATGAGTTCGAAATGATGAGGCACAGGCAGTGGGAAAATGCATGTGGTAGAGAACTGTGTCAAGCAGTTCCAGATAGTACTTGATTCATTTAAAAGATTCCTCTCCGGTATTTCTTCTTCTACTGTGTAGGACTGGTGCGGATTTAGATTTGATCTTTATCTTTGCTGCTCTCGGTCACTTATCGTCGATTATGGTCACGGAGGATACATTTTCCTCGGACCATTTTTTGGCTGTGGGTGACTTGAATGCGACTATAACAACAACTAGTTATTCTTTCCGCCGTTGCAATTTTGAAACATTGGAATGGTTTCTTTTCTGAAGGGGCACTGCGATCCTCATCTTAGAACTAGTCTCAGCCGTATATCAGGAGATTAATCCTGCTACTATCAATCGATTTGTGAGTGCGGTTTTCCGCATATTGGTTGACTGTGGTGCGTATGTTTCGAACTTCCACTGGGGCAAACGTGTGACTCAGCTTCTCTAGTGGAACCCCGATTGTGACGTAGCGCTGGGAAGAAATCGTTCTGCCCTAAAGAAGTATCCGGCCAATCAATCTCAAGAGAATTTTTTCAGAGGCAAGTGAGGTTGAGAATAAAGTCAAAAAATCCCTGCTTAATCAGAAATATTGCACTTTACGTCTATTCTGTGATTCTCTCAATCTATGGAGTTCGGTTCGTTAGGTTTGTTACTGATCCTGACTCTTCGGAGCTCAGGGTTGCGTAGGATGCTCTTGTGGTCCCTAATATTGCTACTACTGGGATTCTAGTTATAGTAGTGTTGGACGAGAATGACCCAATGAAACGTTCCTTTTCGCGGGCTGATTTCAGGCTGAATCTGGACTCTTGTAAGGCTTACACGTTTTGTGGTCTTGACGGAAAAACTGACGAGATCACAAGGGACCTCTCTGACCCGGTGCTGGACTTTATATTTGCTCGGTTTAACAAAATGTTCTCTCTCCTTAACCTTCCCGGAACCTTGAGTTCATACTTTGTTATCTTTATCCCCAAGCCGCCGAATAAGGGTTTTTGACAAATCTCTCTAGCGTCAATAATGCGAAAATTATTTGAAGGAATAGTCCAAAGTTTCAGCACGGATTCAAGCCTTGGATTGTGTTTATACGATCGCCACCGAGATTATGTGGGGTTTGGAAGACGGGTAGCTTACTCTGGTTCTCTCAATCGATATCGAGCATGGTTTCAGTTCAGTAAATCTCCGATTCCTGGTCACAAAATTTAAAGAGTTAGGTGTTGCAGCTAGGGTGATTGTTTTCACATTGCTTCTGATCACTAAGATTAGATTCTTATTTTCTGAGCGAGGTACCCCACAGAAGTATCGAGTTGGAGTCTGGCAGGAAGGCGCTGTGTCAACAATCCTATTCAATCTCTGAACTTGATTAACTTGGGTTAACAAAGTAAGGCAGATAATGAATCTGCCCGAAGGGGCAAGAACCAACCAGTGTTCTAAAAAGCTTGTATTGATTGTCAGATGGAAGGACATCTGAGCTTCATTTGATCTTTTTGAGAAAATCATTGAAGCGTTTATCCCGTGATTTAGAGAGCTGATTGTCTCTACACGAATGGTGAAGTAATAAGCAAGTTGGACGTGTGCTTCAGTTAGGTTAACGTTATACTTTAAGTTCTCCGGCTTGGACGCTGTTGTGGTAGATTATTTCTTACATCCTACTTTTCCCTTCTAATTTGTACTTCTACATTTACCCTTCCCTATGTGCCTCCAGTTACCTTACCTTAACCGAAAATGCTAGTGACATATTTACACCTACAATATTTTCTTGGAATAGAATAAATCTTTAGAAAATAAAGTAACTTAATCGACATTAATTCAGCACACTACAATCTTATCTGACTCATCCCTTAAATAATTCATTTTGTTTAGATCTTGTTGGCTACCTTTAATTACGATTATTTCTGTCTGGGAAGGATCCATAACGAGCTACATATTCTAGGATTCTACACGGCGTTACAATTGTTATTATTTATTATTACCATTATATTATTGGTAATAATATGTAGTATTCTGAAAAGAACTCTGAAACATAAATTGGGTAACACGAAAAACTGAGATCGCAGAAAAGAATGAAAGTGACGTTCATGCAAAATTGTAAACTACCTTTACGAATAAATATTATAAGAAAATGAGTACAGGCCCATAATAATTTTCATATCATTTTATCGCGATTATAGGAAGTCCATGATAAAAAATCATCGGACAGAAAACGATGACTGGATATTCAGCATTGGAATTAATAATTCAACCCTAGTGAAGGAACTATTGTAAAAAGTAGACAAACTACAAAGGAAAAACTTTGGAATTAAAAAATTTGTGAAGTTCTTTACCATATTTAAAATTGTTTTAAATTTCATTAAAATCCGTTAATAAGTTTAAAATCATCTTTAAATACATAATAATCTTTGAAATCTGTTGAAATTCTTTTATATGCCTTGCATTTGTTTATTATTTTTAAATTCTTTTGAATTTTTCAACATAACTTGAAATCTTTAAAACCATTAAAATGTTTTCAAATTTCTTCCTATTTATATTTTCACCCGTGGAAATTCATTAATATAACATTTATTTTATTGATTAAAGTTCTCTAGAAGTTCGGTAAAATCTCAACATGGATAATGTTGGGTGTGCACACAAGGGTTTAGGGTTATAGGTGACAGGTCAAATTTTAAAGGCAGCTGTCAAAGGTCAAATATAAAATGTCAGAATTCTGAGAAAGATCATTATTCGGATTGAAAATTGAAAAATGCATACCAGCTAGGTAACAAATGTTTGCTGTTCCATTGCAAAAATTATATTGCTCTTTTGTGCTCGGTGGCCAGTCCTGATTATTTCGTCTTTCGACTTTTAAGAGCCCACCTTTTCGTTCTCGCAAAGTTGCAGCAACTTGATCATTAGATCCATAAACTGAGGACAAATCTAGGACATGTGTGATAGCTGTCAGCTGCAATGAAATAAAAAATGCAGGTAAAATGGAGATGTAATATTACACAGCCCCACAAAAAAAGTTTTCTGTGCATCAGACTAGACCACCATACCAATACGTTGTTGGGGTCTTCGAATCTGAATTCGAGGTCTGTTTCACTCTAGCAGGTCAGGATAAAGTTTATTAAATGGAAACGCGTTTTTGACCACCGATGCTTAAAGAGCGGGATTCTTTACGTTCGCATTTGGTTTGTGACCCACAGATCAAAATAACCTGTAAGGGTCACCTGAAGGTCATATCACTCTCTTGATCTTGTCAGGCTGTTATCTCGTCCGGATAATAGGAAAATGGTCATGGTGGGCGACCATCTGGTGACCTTGGATGTAACCTTAAAGGTAATTTCACTGCCCCGCAGAGCAGTCCACATTTACTGCATTCGTTACCTCAAAGGACCGAAAACCGGATCATTCTACACATCTTCGATTCAGTTGTTATCATTTCCAGCATCCTCTGAGGAAGCACGATTTTCAATGTTATTAACAGAATCAAAATATTCCACAGAATTTAAGAGTTTCCCTCGAATACTGAAGTTGGGCTCATTAGTGATGCTCCAGTGACTTCATGAGTCTCTTATCACTGAGATGTTCTAAAAGCCAGTATATAACAGTGACGTATCGTTTTCCCAGATGATTAAAAAACGCCATTCGTCGGCAGCGCATCGATATAATTGTTTGCACTTTCAGAATCCGGGGTTCAAAATACGTTTCCATTAGATAAACAAAAGTTGCCCTTGAAATGACCATGATGCTGACCTGATGGGATTAAACAGACCCCGGATTGAGATTCAGCGACCCCAAAAACTTATAAGAATCGTGGTTTCCTCCGCTTGCACGGGGTTTTCCCCAATTTGACCTTGAAATGAACACTTTTTCGTGAGGCTGTGTTATTTGAAACAAACTTGGTTATGAATTTTATAATTTTTTTTCAACCGGTGTCGCAGCTCCTTTTTGTGTAGAACAGCCTTTATCAAAATCAGTAGTAGTACGTAAAAATGGGGAAAGACACTCTATTCCACTGTCTTCGTAATCTGGATCATCTTTGGGTATAATAAGCGGGTAGCACAAAGGTTTTTTTAGATAATCTTTATCGAGTTTCCCTTTTGAAGAACAACACTGATTTTCCGCTGCAATATAAAATTTGTAAGTTAATAACATTAAAATATTCAGGGAGAAAAATTTTAATTTGATTGTGTGAATAATAAGCTTAACTTGAAGAATATTTTTTAATATATTGACCCTTACGTGTGGATTTTGGACCATCTACCAATGTCATATCATGTGCAACAACCTGACCTTGTTGCATT
>JAABKJ010014295.1:0-10135 GCA_011634705.1 Andricus grossulariae
ATAATTAGGACTAGGTGGGAGAACTAGGTGTGCAAATGACTTGTAAAAGTTTTGTTTTAAATTACAACAAGAAGTTTGTTGCAAAACGTAAAAGAAAAATTTGAAATTGAACATATTTTCATATCAGAACCAAAAATATATTTACGAAAAATTAAGAGATTGTTTACAATATTTTTCCTCCTAATGTTTATTTATTATTTCTTCATAACTAAAAATTCAAAGCAAAATTAAGATTTTCGGTAAAATCCACAACTTTTTAGCACTTAATTAAGAGAAGATAGTTATCAACAATAATAAATTGTTCAAACAACTATTTTTATTAACGTGCATCAATTATTACCTCACTAAGTGAAAAGTAGGCAGAAATTTAAAAATTTCAGAAAAAACGCAATTATAAGGCATTAATATAGATGAAGATGGTTACTCACAATAATAATTTGTTCAAACAATTATTTTTACCCAACTTAAATAATCATTCAGTCATTACAAGTGAAAAATAGACGAATAGTTGGACATTTCTGAAAAAACCGCAACTTTCTAACATGTAGCAAAAAAAATATTATCAACAATAATAATAGAATTGTTTAAACAATTACTTTTGTCAACTTGAATGAATTATTACTTTACTCTAATTGAAAATGGAAAAAAGATAAGCAATTCAGGAAAGAACGCAACTATCTAGTATTAATATAGAAGAAGATAGCTATAGACAATAAGAACTTGTTTAAAAAACTATTTTTGCTATGTTGAGTTATATATTAACTCACTCCGAATGAAAAGTGAACAAAAAGTTTAAAATTGTAGAAAAACGCCATTTCTAGCATTATTTAAACATAATATTATTAACAATAATAATAAATTGTTTAAACCATTATGTTTGTCAAAATTCATCAACTCTAACCTCTTTTTAATTGAAATTTCGATAAAAAGTGGAACATTTTTGAAAAAACCGAGACTATCCATCTCCGTTCTAAGGGAAAAATGCTGAAAACAATAATAAATTATTCAAAAAAATTTATTTAAACATTCCAGCATCAGTATAAAGTAGCTTTTATGTTTTAGAAACAATTTGCATTTTAAAAAAAGCAAGAAAATCATATATAGCACCAAAAACTCGCAATACCCATTTTTTCACTTATGGGGTTTTTTCGGGACCCTACAAAACAGACTTATGGGGGTGATATAGGTATTTTGAAAGTTATATTTTATTCGTATTCTATGGCTAATTGCGAGAAGAAATGTTGAGTTTCAACTCGATTTAGCTAAAATTCGAATCAAATTTACAAAAACCTATTTTTTTCATATGGGAAATACGTGTTAAACTTCATGGGGCTTGCGCCACCTCTAATATCTAAACAAAAACGACAAAATATGCGTTTAACAAAGATTCACCAAGTTTCTGAGTTTTTTTTTTCAAAAATAAATTTTGCACAGATTGACTTGTTAATATTGTGTTTCTAATTTTCTTCTTTAAAAAGAAAAATGTTTTTGGCTCTTATTTTTCAAGGCTAAATACTATTCATTTCAAAAAATGTTTCTGAACAATGGAAAGGGCATACAAAAACCTATGAAAACTGTACTGAAAAAAATTCCTATTACAAATAGAAGAATTAAAACTCATAAAAATTATTCATAATTATTATAATTTATAATTATCTTGATCTTAATATTGTTATTATACTATTATAATAATTTATTATTAATAGACTTTGACCAAGTTTGACTTCGGGCAGAGAACTTTCGTTTTGAGTGGGTACTGAAGTTTCGAAATAATGCCCTATTTATAAACAAAAAATTCCGCTCCTCTTTGAGGAATAATTAATAGCCAATTATTTATCAACAATTCCATATAACCATAATTGAAATTTATGATTCTTTAAACAAATGCAATGAAAGAAATTATTATCTGGCTATTTTCCATCGCTTGAACTTTATTTTTTAACCTAATCAACTGTTAATAATTAATTTTGTAACTTCTTTAGACACTTGGATAACGATTAACTATTGTTGAAGACAGTCAGAAAATGCATTTTTTAATTGATTTCGTTTAAAAAACCATCAATTGTTATTGATTAATTACAAGAAATGGTTGATAATTTAATTGGCTGTTCATTGCCGAGTAATTTTCGGTTGATTACGTAGGAAAAACTTTATTTATTACATTATAAATAGCTGATATCGATAATGGCTCATAAAAGTTGTTTATAAAATTTAAAAAAAACCAATAAGTTTCATGAGTTCCATATTAAAACACTTTTTATCTAAAAATTGTTGAGATTTAGTGCAAATCATGTGACGAATCGCAGCCAATCCCCTTGAAACAATTTTCGTGCAATTATTCCTATTCTAGTTTTCCAGTTCTACGCAATGGAAACCCAATTATTTCTAGGGCCCCATGGTAATGATAATTAATTTGCAAAATATTATGCGTATTAAAAATGAAATTAATTTTGTTGATAATTATCACTAATTTTTTATATAATATGATATAATTTTCCAATCTAACTTTTCAGGCATTAATTCAGCATTGATGTACTTAAGGATTATACATTTGTTTCTTCACGATTAAAAATTCGAATTTTGAGAACGTTTTTTGACTCTTCTGAAAAATCATTGATATTGCGCTTGAGCTATTATGGAGATAAACACGTCAAGTTTATTTATTCTCGATCGTCCAGGCACGAATGAAACGAAAATATCAGTGTAGCCAAAAACGAATCAAGATTTCGCTTGGAGTCGAACCGAATCGAAATATGAGTGCGGGCAAAAATGGGTTAGACGGCGCGCTAGGGGCAAAAACGATTTAAATCTTTAACTCGTTTTTACTCGAAGCGCGTGGCCTAATTGGTTCTTGCGCGGAGAAATAATCAACCCGCTTTTTCTCCGACTCTTTTCTTAGTCCACTTTTGCTATCAGCCCCTCCTATAAGATCTATGTCTACTGTAGGGTTTTCAAGAAACTTGTCGAGGGCCGTTAATTTCGCTTTTAGGGCACCCCGAAGTCTATGTAGATATTTTACTCGATTGTCTTCGCCTGTCATTTTAATATGCAACTGAGATCGAATTAATAAAAATAGAACAGAGGGGAAAAGGATCGATCTGATAACTGAAGTCAGCTCGTTCATTGAAGCTTCCGCGTTGATTACAGCTATCTGATGGCTCCGCAGCCACGGTGTTTAATAGATTATTGTTTCACTTAATTTAATAAGTGAAGGATTTGTTAAGTGTTTTCGTTCACTTAAACCATGATTTCACTTTGCTTAATTTCACTGTGTTTTACAGTTTGGTTTATTCACTAAAGTGTCCACGTTCACTTTAAGCAATGCTTTCATATTTCGTTTCACTGTGTTTTCAGTTCATTTGATTCACTAACGTGTCCACGTTCACTTTAAGCAATACTTTCACATTTCGTGCTGCTTGCCCGCAATTCTCGTTATCCGAAGAGCCGTACCACAGTTATTTTGTTTTGTATTAGGATTCAAGAGATTTCACATGATAAGAAGGGTAATTTAAAAAATAAATCAATTTATTGAGTAATGATTATTTAATTTAAACATTCACGTAATTTATATAAAAATACAAAGTGATACAAGAATGATATGGAGCCGAGGGAACTACAAGGTACGCTGCAAGTAGTTAGTTAAGTATTCGGTTGCGATGTTAAAAAACTCGACTGACGTTGGTCAGTTGCAGATTTCGAAAAACTAAGAAGATTCGCAAATTTTAAAGGTGGGGGTAAATACCCAGTGCCCGAAAGCGTTACAAGTTCCGATGATGCACGATGTAAAACGGAAAAGTCCGAAAAGGTTTTCCCCGGTATGGTCACTAGTTTGCACGGCCAACGCCATTAACGCTTAGGTACAGAAATTTGACCCGAAATGGTCAATAGGTTAAAAGACTTAACGCCTACAAGTGATAAAAGCATAGATTCTGAGATTTGAAAGAGATTTGAAAGAGATCCTAAAATTCGAAATTTAGGTAGTCAAGAGTAAGAAGATTGAGTACTAAACTTTATCCTAAAAAAGTGGATACAGGTACGTTTCAGGGCAGATGTTTTAAAAGCGTAAATCATAGCTTAAGTAAATCTCAACATTACTTTACTCATAAAATTACTCCCTTGATCTGTTTGCATGACTCTTGGACTTCCATGTATCATATTAAATTTCTCAGCTAATACGACTGCTATATTGTTTCAGCCTCCACATTTGGTATAGGAATTGCCCCAGAAAATTTTGAAAAATTGTCTTGAATAGATAAAATAAACATATTCTCTTTAGATGTTCTCGGTAAGGGAACAACATTATAAATTTAAATTTTTTCAAAAGGTTCTTTAGGGGTTTCCGTTATTTGCACTAACATTTTTGTTTTGACTCTAACTATTTTCCTTTCCTAACGATTACTGAAAAATTTAATATAATTTTGAAGTTTATATTTCATATCTTTTACCAATAAAATTTATTTCGAATTCTTAGATACGCTTTTGTCTCCTCCAGCTGCCGAATCGTGAAACTATTTTATAATTTTTTCATGATCAGCTTTAGGTGGAATTATGACTTCCCCTGAACAAATGGAAATCCAAGAAACTTCATAGTCATTTCCATAACTTGGAACTCTTATAATTTTTACATTTAACGTTTCTGCAACATTTTTGAAAGCTAAATTCGACCTAGATATCTTGCTCAAAAATATTTTATCTTCGAATTTATTTTTAATAATCACGTTAAAAACATAGCGCCATTGTTTGCAAAGATAATTACGTCTCAAATTTTGTTGTTCTCTTTTTCCCGTTCGACAGTTTAAATTAATTTAAATTCAAGCATGTCTTGATTTATTATTGATTCCAATTTATAATCTGCTGAGGCAAAATTTACCGCATCCAAAATTACAAAAAAATCTAAAATTACCAATACAGAGCATTCCTCCAATTGAATTTCCTTTACGTGAAATCTCTGATTCATACCTTTAAGGGGATTTATCAGCTTTATAAAACGGTATACCAGTTTCCGGCCGCAAGGTTGGATATCTTTGTCTGATATTTTGCATACCTCATCTAAATATTGGTATGTTTCGCCGACTAGACCCTCGTCAAAGTTATGAGGCAGACTCCCCGGAGCGCGTCGAATTACCCGAAACGAATCACCCTTTAATTGTCATGATATGCAGGCCGGTTCAAAAAACTGATATTATGGAAGCATCGCGTGATTCAATTTTAAGTAGCAGAAATAGTTTATTCATATAATGTAAAGAATGTGAAAAAAAGATTCATGAATTTCGGTTAACATTTTCAGTAATAATAGAAATATTGGAGTGCACACGATAGTATGTACAGATACTCCGCACTATGGGAGGAAACGAATTTTTTTCGTTCAAAAGGTCTACAGCCTTCAATTTTGCCCCAATCCGCAAATATTTTACTATACATCAAAGAGCGCTAAATTTACAAGAGCATCTTGGTCAGAGATTGTTGCATTTTCATTTGTTTATTTATTTATTATATGTTTACTGGAAGTATGAGAAAATGCATATAATAAGAATCATCTTAAATCGACGCAAGATTACTCCCAGAATGCAAATAATTTGAATAATGTCTGTTTTAATTGTTATAAACAAATGAAATTACCAAACAGCCAATTAGTTTCATTTTTGTTGGAAAAATGTTGTTTTCTCATCAATATGCTTTAAATTACAGTGAGAGTGACTGTCAGTCACAATTTTTATGGAAAATCAACAATTGTAATTGTTGTAAGCAATTTTCTGAAAAAAATTGGAATTTGTGGTTTTTCCTATTTCGGTTCCTCCTTTATTATGTGAATTTATGTAGATATTCAGACAAATGATATATGTTTGATTATGTGCGTTCAAATACAACAGTTGTTAATTTTGTGAACAAATGAAATAAATAAGTATAAAACTTTGTCCTGTTAAATAATTTTTTTGCACTGAAACTGCTTCGAATGCTTGTGAGAGAGAGAGATACAGTAACAGTTTATATGCAAAATTGACAATAAACGTTTGTTATTATTTAATTTTTAATATTACGATTTGTAGGTATTCAAAAGTATTATAATTTTTATTGAAAAAAATTTGTTCTGCTCTGAAAATACTTTGAATTATCGTGACAGTGATTGTCAGTAACAATTTCTATAAAACATTATACACCATTTTTTTTTTTAAATTGTGGAATTTGTGCTTTTTCAATGTCGGATTTTCTTTCATCATTTGAATTGCTGCAGATATTATTGAAAAGAACGTAGGTTCAATTATTATTTGTTATCCTAAACAAATAAAATAAGTAGATATAAAACTTTGCCTTTTTGGACTGCAAAATAAAGTTTTTTGCACTGAAATCGCTTCAAATTTTTGTGAGACAGATTTGCCGTCACTAATTCTATGTAAAAATTAACAATAGATCATTCTTATTATCTATTCTTGTAATTTTAAATGTGACGAATTTTTCATGTATTTAAAAAAGCCATTCATTGATCCATTTTACCAGATCAATTAATCGGTTACCTAACTCTCTAAAACTGATTCAGTGAAATTTTCAATGAATCAATCAGTAGTGTAGGTTTCCACTGAAAAATCAGTGCTTTTTACCTTGTCACTGAGTTAATCAGTGAACATTTTCATATAAATAAATCAGTGACCGTAGAATGACTGATTCACTCAATGATTATTTTCACTGATTAATTCATTTGGAAAGTTGTCCTAAAAAATAATGACATTTGACACTAAGGAGCAATTTTTTCATCTTCCTTGCGAAATATTAACTGCCTAAACGATTGAAAAAAATTATTATTCTATTTTACATTTCCTTTGAGTGCAATATATTTCATTCGCAAAAGGTTCATTATCAGCTGATGTGCGCAGGCGTGACGTAATAAGGACTTGAAGGCCACCGAAGGTCGCACCGAGACGCTCGGAAGAAATCTCTACGTTTTGACTATTATTGGCACAAGCTAAAATATATAATTTACTTGGAGTGTAAAGCACAGTTTTACCTTATTCCAGTGGGCCATTATAATGGTAATTTCCACAACTAAAAGAACAAGTATTTATAAGTGAGTAATGAACAGATTATAACTAAAATAAATAACATAACCTCAATTATGTAGCACGTTTATATGTACTTACTCGTTGCTCACAAAATAATTATTCTCACAATTACCCCACCTTTTACAGTATATAATGGATTCTTTAAAAGAATTAAGCGTGGAACAATTAATCGACAAATTGATCTGCATTGGTATAGACGAGGAAACTGTTTCGAAAATCAAATGTACATATAGTTGACTTATTGAATATATGCTTGTGCTTTCTGATTAACCTCTATATAATGTTTCATTTTTTGTTTGGTTTTGCTATTCTGTTATATAATTTAAGTATTATAAATGCATAATTTTACCAGGCATTTTCTAGTTGCGTTATCTAATTTTAAAAAAAAATCATTGCACTATACTGTAAGAAATATTTGTTCTACATTGCCCGAATTATTTCTTACAATTATATACTTAAACTAGCACAATTTTAATCTTAGCTTATACACGACGTCGTTTAAGGTAGTCTATTTATTAATGATTCCAAAATACTACCAGTTCTTGTAAAATTATCACGTTAAATCTATAGAGATTTTACAGGTTATGTTTGCGATTTCAAAAATCTTAAATTTACGTCGTTGAGCGTTGAGGTTGCTGACGAATTTGATCGAATTAGTCAAATTTAAAAAAAAGATAAGTTTAGAGTTTTTAAAAAACTTCAAAAATATCAATCAATTGGTTTACTTAACTGAAACAATCGATTTATATTTTCAAAGATTTTCGAAAACTCTTATATGTCTTTTTAAGGAAATTTGACTAATTCAATCAAATTAGTCACCACGCTCAACGACATAAAATTTACGAAATGTTTCCGTGAAATCGCAAACATAACCTGTAAAATCAATATGTTTAACTTCAAAATCTTCCAACAACTGGTAATACTTTTAAAATCCAGAAATGATGTAATTTTCTACATACTTCTTCCTGAATATGCTGATGCATTTATGAATTTTGTCCCAATTTTATTATCTTTAACTTGACGGCCACGATGTGTACAATTTTCTTTTCGAGAATTAAAAAATCAGCTTATAAATCTAAAAACATTTAAAAATATTTGATAATTTAGGTGTTACAAATAATTAGGGAAAAAATTCAAACTTCTCTCCGCTTCGCTTACATTGATCGTGACTTTTGTAAACCGGGAAAATTGGAAAGTAACTAGGAATTCAATTCAAAACGATGTTTGAGAGTTTTTAATACAAAATTTGTCATAAAAATAACGCCAAAGCCCCTAGTTTCCTTTAGTTTGCATGTAAGCATTCTCTGTAAAAAAATTTCGACTTTTTTCTCATTTTCCAAATTTAAAATCCTGAATCTCTGATAATGGAAGCAACTAAAAGTTTTAATGTACTTTTTATTTTCTTACATTTTCATTTTTAGTATGTGTAACTATGTATATAATAATTTTAATTTGCTTCTTATAATTTCCAAATTATGTTAAGGAATATGACGTTCAATATTTGAGAAATTATAAGAGAGAGGTGTCAAAAACTTCTTACATTATAGGTAAATTTTGTTCGCCTTACTTATGTCTCATGTTCAACTATAATAAATTTGTTTTTTGTTTCAGAAGAATCAATATGTGCAAGAAAACTTGAGAACGCTTGCACTACCTCCATAGGCAGCTTAAATCCCTATTTGCTTTGCGTATTAGGGCGAAGGTCGATTGATAGAAATTGATAAAAAGGCAAGTTTCTTCGTAGCTTTTGACTTGCTATTTAAACTGCATTACGGCTAAAGAGCTCTATATTATTTTATTTAACTTTTAAAATTAACCAAATGCCGCTATTACTATTCTAAAGACGATTTAAACTATTTTAAAGAATGTAAAATACTTCAACAGCGGAAAAGCTCCAAAACGGGTTCACATGCGTGCTTAAACATGACTTTATATCAAATGACTGAGAATAAGTAAAATTTCTCTGATTCAGTTTTAGAGAGAAGGCCAAAAGGCACATACATCCTGCAATTTATATCCACCTACCACTCAAAAAAAATCTTCCGTTTGCCGAAAGCCAAGTTTTCTAACGGACAAATGCCAAAACTTTTCATTTCCATTGCTTGTAAAATGAACAAATAGAATGAAAAATATGTATCATTTTCCTCCAGAATACCTAAATTATCTTAAATGATTCATAGGAGTCCAAATTTGATAAAATCGCTCTTATAGAGATGCCGCTAAAAAAATTCTTATAGCAATTGTATGTTGTTAATTTTTTATGAAAATTGTTATTGCAAATCTTTCTTACACAAACTTGAAGCAGTTTGAGTGAAAAAATCTCTCCCGGCCAAAGTGCAAAGCTTGAATTATGTTCTTTCATTTGTTTACAAGATTAAAACTTGTTGTATTTTAACAAATATAATGAAACCTAAGTTATTTTCAAGGATATCTGCGTCAATTCAAATAATGAAGTAGAATGCGAAATCGAAAAGCAACAAATTAATGTTAATGCTTCATAGAAATTGTTACTGACGATCACTAACGCAATAATTTAAAGTATTTTCAGAAAAGAATAAAAATTACAATATTTTGCATTACATACAACTTTCGTAACATTTTAAATTAAGTAATAACAATAAATAATAAATATTTATTGTCAAAAATTGAAGGCTGTAGACCTTTTGATCGAAAAAAATGCGTTTCCTCCCACAGAGCGGCGTATCTGTACATACTATCGTGTGTACTTCAACATTTCTATTATTACTGCAAATATTAACCGATTTTCATTAATCTGTTTTTCACTTTTTTGAAATTATATGAATAAACTATTCCTGCTACTTAAAATTGAATCAAGCGATGCTTTCATAATTTCAGTTTTTTGAACCGGCCTGCATCTCATAAAAATGAAAGGGTGACTCCTTTTGGGTAACTCGATACGCTCCGAGGAGTCTGCCTCGTAACTTTGACGAGGGTCGACGCCAATACCGCGAAAATACACACTCAGCTAGCACTGAGTGTCACGTAAACATTTTTTCAAAAACCGAGACTTAACAACAAAAGAGACCCATATGTAGATGAGGTATGCAAAAAATCAGACA
>JAABKJ010014296.1:0-10135 GCA_011634705.1 Andricus grossulariae
CTTGTCTGAAATGACGTTAAAATATTTTCTGTATAGGAGAATATAACTTTGGTCGATATTGTAGATTTCCATTTCATCTGTGGATTTCTCTTCGCGATTCGTTACCTTCTCCGATGATAATACAGAATTCTATTAATACATAATATTTGTGTACAATATATAGACAATCAACGTTGCATTTTTGCTCAGAAATACAAACTTACGAGGAAAAATACTAAGATCACCTAAATTTGTTAAAATAACCGAAATATCCAATTTCCGGTGAAAAGTCGTTAACAAACCATATTATTGTTGAAATATTGTGAATATTATTTTAATTTATTGATTTTTCATCAACGATAGCAATTTATTTTACGATTGTGAGTCTTGTTCAAAATACAATTTTTTCAGTTTAAAATGACCGATTTTCGGTAAAAAAATGTCAACATAACCTGAAATTGTTCAAAAGTTGTAAATCCTTAAAATTTTAGAGTAGTACTTGAGCGTATTAATGATTGTTTTTTCCTTTGGCATTAAATTTTGTCGATTCGATAGGATTTTTACCATCCTTTCCATTGCTTGAAACGATTCTCTTTAAAAAACCTATCATCTGACCTTTAAAAACACATTGTAATACATCCTTTGACGAAAAACAACAATTTTACCTTCAATTTTGAATAGTAAAATAATAATTTTTCAAAAAAAGTAAAACTAAAGTTTCGGAATATACGGTTACGCGGAAACAGATTGGTTAAAATTTAATTTTACAAAAAGAAACCACATTTTGTCTCTCACGCTTTCGAAGTTGATAATCCTTAATTTATTTCGTGATAAAAAAATTAAAAAATGGGTCGAAATTCAAAAAGTCAAAACTTATTTAGGATTCGAAAAATCGCCAGTCTTTCAAATTAGGGTGAAAATTGGTATAACCATACGATAGAGGTACAAAAATATGAATTACAAAAAATTTTCGCCATAAAATTTCTAATAGTACTACAATCTGCCCAAGTTTCAGTCCAATCCAAGAAATTTAGATTTTCAGAGTGAGCATACTTAAGAAAAAATTGCTCCACAGATGAAAATTCAGTAAAAAAAATTGTTGAGTATATCCATTACAAAAAAAGGAGACAGACATTTTTCCGAAGAGTCATTTTGGTATTCATCCAAATTATCTTTTTCCAGCAGACTATAAAAAAACTTTTATACTTTTGAGAGCTTTAAACAAAGTTTTTCAACAATGTACTGTGTTTGCTGTCTTTAAGCACCTTAAGAAATACAGAAGCTTTCAGGACCTACAAAAATATTTAAAAAATTGAAATGCACGAAAATATCGATACTATAAAAATAAGAATTTTTAAAAGCACATTTTGCTAACGCGCAAGTGGAAGATATTCGTCAATCGACACCAAATTATTTGTACTATTCTTTCATTGTCCTAATACACTACTTTTACAGATTTTTCTTATTTTAATTTTCATAATTTTGTTTTTTGAGCCCACCCTAATTCTCACATATTTATTTTGAACGCCTCCTTCTTCGGATGTTTTTCGATATTACGAATTGTCTTACCAGTACGATTTCACTTTGCTCTTGCTTTACTTGGTTTAATTTTTGTTTTAGGAACACACTTCTGGAGAAAAGGTATTATCGGCTGGCTTGTTGCCCCATAATGATTACCCAGTTGAAGAAAGAGTCACTACACAGGAACAGGGGCATGTGGGGGACAGATTTATTTCACACAGAAGTGGTATGAACATCGGCGCTTCTCATTACCATCTTACACGGAAAACAGAAAAACAGGATGATGAAAACGAATTAAAACTTTTTGAGCAAGTAAGCTTTTTATGCATTTTCTTCTTCTTGTGAAATGGAACTCTACACATGTACTTTATGAAACCATTTAGTAATCATCGATAGTTAATTAGCATAATGGTACATATTAATTAAATAGGGAGTGTGTCCTTTCAGTACCTGTATAATTTTTTCCTTTTCAATTTCTTTTATTTTCTCATTATTAATTAACTTATTAATATATTTTACGTAACTTCGTACTTCCTAAACAAGATGTTACTTAAACCACCTCCTGGACTGGTCTCTTGCACAGGAGTATTTATGCTTATTTTCTTTTCTTAAAAAATCGTGCACACGAGATCACGCATAGGGAAAACCAGTACGAGGTTGATAGAAAAATCTTTAAAGTAATAATATTGATAAATGATGAACAAGTGTTGAAATTATTTAATACTGATTTGAAGCTGGAATGTTAATTTGAAAGATAGCTATGCCATCACATGAATTATGTGAGCCATTTATCTTATATTTGATACTTTTTATAACACTGCAATTTTATTCATATGGTTTTCTTTTAGTGCAAAGTAAATATTTACATTTGAAAATTTTTTGATCAGTTGTCGAAGGATATTGTGTATGAATTCATGGAACAATCATCTAAAACTGCGATTCAAAAATAGTTCTCCATTTATACAGTGATTATTTTTCAATATGTTTTAAAAATTCTACGAGCTCCACACTGTGTCGTATTTAGCATGCACACATGACAGTCATTGCTACTATCATAAACGAAAAACTACAAATAATTTTATTTTTCTGCAAATAAATATCGATTAGTGGCTTCTACCAGTATATGTGTTTATTTGTTGATGTTGTTTTGCGACGCGTTCCGATACTGATCTGTGTCCTCTTCAAGTTATTGTTCACAAAAGATTTTTGAAGCTAGAAAAACAGATATTTCACATATGTCATTGTACACTCATGTAGTAGCACTCATGTATCAAGAAGAAAACGAAGAATCATATCGAATGATAAACGAACAAAAACATATTTAACGTAATGTAATGTTGAAGATAGTTGAGACAACATTGAATTATTTATACTCATTGTGGTAGAATCAACCAAAATAAATATAAATAATTCAATTTTGTCTCAACCTATCTTGTCAACAATTTATTTACCTCGTACCGAATGAAATTTCAAATAAAAACACGTGAAGTATATATTCGATGAAAATTAAGATAATCAATTATGGGACAATTTTAAGCCAATAGTTTGATGAATCGACGGAACCAGCAAAAGAATGATAAAAGAACAAATTTGTTTGGTTCCGGCATAGTTTACGATGTCATTTCTGACGCAATGTTCTACGTAGATTTCTACATAATTTTATACGTAGTTTACAACGTAGTTCACAACGTTGGAATTTTCAATCCGATTGGCCGTGCTGGCCGGACGAATAGCGAAATTATTCTTGGCATCCGGTCAGCTTTGTTCAGTACTTTTACCATTCGTCCGGCCGACTGTACAACTATCCTCAGACTAATAAATTACCCTATGAATGCTTTCATTGATGTACAATGTTGCGGCGGAAATTTATGACTACAAAAGCGTAATATACGTGTCTCAAGGAATATGTTGGATGGTTAAACCAACGAGAATTTCGATGTTCAATTTAGTTAATTGCTCTTGACGCACCTCAGTTGCCCACGCATTGTCACAGTCATGTCACTTTACCCGCGATTCCATAACGAGGTGAAACCCCCCTTATTCCAGGCAATAAATACATCCTAGTCTTGCATTTGCGATATATAAGTACTGTACTCTCCTTCGCTTGCTATTCTTTGGGGTAAATTATGATACTTCATACTGCCTCCTTCGTGTAATTGTTACGAGCATTTTCAGTCAGAATAGAAACTTCTGATTGCCACTGCAATTCTAGTTTCTTTATCCTTACTTTACACTATAATTTATTTCTCAGCATTATTCAAAATTATTATTAACACAGTAAATCCCGGAGAATCAAACCGTCGCATATAATTCTGATTATGAACTTCAGATCAAGATGATCCACTTCTGTGGATTCAAAACTAGTTTTTAGACAGTTGGCAGTTGTAATTCTTTTTACTGAAAGTCGAAGGTTAGTCATGAATGACATAATATTTATAAAATTAGTCAAAGTAGGTGCTTACTAAGACGTTAATCAAGTTGTTCAAATCCCCACCCCTTCTCCCAATGCCTCTCTTTACGCAGACTTCCTCTCCCCCTAATTTTTTCTTTACTTCTCCTACGTCTCCCATCTACTAACCCTACCCTACCTACTGCACTTAGACCTGTAGTTTCTTCTGTCAATATTCCTACTTATGTAATAGCAAAAACACTAAGTAAAATAATTTCTGATTCTTTACCTACGTACAACTATAATGTAAAAAACCCATGAACTTTTGAAGAACGCATTAGTAATGTTAAAATTCATGATAATTATATCATAGCATTTTTATATGTTACATCATTATTAACGAATATTTCTTCTGAATTGCTATTAAAAAGTATTGATGACAGATGGTGTTTTATTGATCGTCATACTGAGATACCATTAGAAGAATTCAAAAAAGGCATTTCACCACTCTTAGGTTCTACAGTATGTAAATTTGATGATATATAATATGAATAATCTTTTGGAACTTCTATGGGATCTCCTGTTTGTGCCATATTATCTGAAATAGTTATGCAAGACTTGAAATCTTGTGCTTCTTCAAAAATTTATTTCAAATTTCTAGCTTACACACGTTATGCTGACGACTCGTTTTTAATTATAACAAGTGATAAACTCCATTTTATACTTTCAATTTTCAACTCTTATCATTCTAGACTGAAATTTATTTTTGAAACTGAAAAGAATAATTCTTTAAGTTTTTTAAACCTTGAATTAATTAGAGATTCAAATAATATTATCATCACGAATTAGTTCTGCAGAAGAACATATTCAAGTAGATTTCTTAATTTTCTATCAGATCATCCTGTGTAGCATAAGATTGGTGTAGTTAAGAATTAGCTGACATGGCCATCCTATTGTCTAATTCTATTTTTCATACTGATAATTTGAATATTGTTAGACAGTACTTAATTTATAATAATCATTCTAATATTTTCGTGGATAAATACATAAAGAAAAGGATAAAAAAATTGGAATCCAGAGACCAACTTATTTCAGGAGCATATAATAATAATGAGGCTATTAATGTTAAAAAAGAGATTATATCTATTTCATTTTTAGAAACATCATCAGATAATATCAATAGACTTCTTAATAATTACAACATAAAAACTGTTTTTAAAACTGATCATAAATTTGATAAATATATTAAATAAGCAAAAGATAAACTTTATATTTCAGACCGTTGTAATGTTATTTACAGAGTTACTTGTTCTTGTGGTATGATTTATGTTGGCCAAACCAGTCGCCCACTTAATAAGAATAAAAGAACATAAAGATAATATTAGACTTGCAAAAAAATAGCATAGGGCTATTATTCAGCATGTAACTAATAAACATTCAGGTGATATTGATTTGATAAAATAGGATGATATTGAAATTCTACATGAGGAACCTAATTATTATTAACGTTGTTTTTCTGAAATGGTTTATATTAAGAAAGACGGATACAAAAGCATGAATCTTATTTTGGATTTAGATACTTTCGATGAATCTTATATGATGATTATGGATCAATTATGCTAGTTTGTTTATGATCTTATTGTTTTTCACTATTTTCAATTTTATATTGATCTAAAAATATTTTACAATTATCTTTTGAATTATCATACGAGCACATTTAGTCCAATAATATTTATTTTTTTAATTTTATTTGCATTCCTATTCGACAACAAGGTTACATAAACATTATGCGTTTCTTTTAGATAACAAGCACACTATCTCAATTCCTAATGCTTTATCCTATCATGACGCGTTTTTTTTATAAATTTGTATTGAATAATTAATAAAAATGTACGCGAAACGATTATTCGGGATAGTGTAATTCCATGTACCTTCTTGGGCGAGCAACGTGCCACGCCATTGAAATGATATCTTTCGAAAAAGAGACGATATAATTTCATATGTAATAGAAAAGGACATGACTACGACCACTGTAGGGAATAAAACATGGCCTCGCTCGCCCAAACCGGGACATTCGATTCGCCCAAACTGGGTCAGAGTAAAAATTCATTCATCCAAATAGGTTCATTGGAACAGCATTCTGCATTATTAAATAAAAATTGTTCGTTTATATCGATGAGCAGACAACATATTCATGAAAAAATGTTCGAACTGTGCGATATTAGGAAATGTTTTTATTTCATAAGATTTAAAATACTTTTACAAGCAAAATACGCTGCACAAATCCTTACACTCGCCCAAACTGGGACATTTACTTCTATGCCATTTTTTTCTGTTTCGAGTTTTTATGTTAGCATAAATAAATAGATCATTTTCCGTCATTTGGTAGAATATTAGACAATTATGTGCAATATTAAAGTAGAATATAATAAAAGAACGGAATTGATTACATTTTCAATTTCAAGTTAGACTACTATAATGATCGGAAGCAGTGCGAAATGTGCAAAGAATAAAGTTTTCAGTATGATTCATTATGTATGTGTATTTTTATAACACTTATACTAAATCTTTTAAAATATATGAACGACAAATGAGTTGATCATCCTGCGGATTATAATTACCACGTGACTACGTGTTGCTTTGTGAATTTGAGGATAATGTTCGATGCATGTTCATTTCGCGTGTGAAGTGCTCATAATTTTTTTTTATAATGGAAAAATAAATCTCAATAATCTTATAATTTCGTTTTATTGATTTTCTACTGTATTTTCATGAATTTTGGTACATTGGCGAATAGAATGACATAACTTACAAATTGTTGGAGAATGGCATATTAATTATATGAAACATATATAAATGTGCCAATATTTGAAGAAAAAAGCTTTCTCATCATTTGGAATGCTACTTCTAGACAAATATAGTGTTCATTCTATTGATTACTTGAAAAAATAATCAAAATGATGGATCGTGGGAAAATTCATTTTTCAATTATAACATTTTTATTAATATAAACATGGTTATTGGCAAATGTTTGTTAAAAGTATTGAGGTAAAAACTTAAGCTATTAATGACTACAGTTCTCATTATTTCGTACCGTATTTCTAAATTTAAAAAAAATTTTAAACTTTAATCGTCTCTCTTGGAAAATTGTCTAAAAGTGACCATTAGAGCCTGAGCTTAGTCCTGGAAAGTAATTTTTTTTTAAGTTATTCTGCAGATTTACCTGATGTTTTAAAAAACGTGGATTTTTCAAAAAAATACATGAATTTTCAACAAGCGGTTGAATTTTAAACTAAAAAAGATAACTTTTCAAGAAATAAGTAGAATTTTCAAAAATAAATGGAACAGTTAAATTTTGAGTTTAAAAACATTATTTTCCACTACAAAAAAAAACGAATTTTCAACAAAATAGTTAATTTTTCAACCAAAGAGATAAATTTGCAACTGAAATATTGAATCTTTTACTATATTAGTTCATTTGTCAGTAAAAAAATTAATTTTAAAGAAAATAGTTTTATTTTCAACTAGATAGATGAATTCCCAACCAAAAAGAAGAATTTTGTATGATATCTTTCATCATTTACGAGAAAAATTTGATAGTTAAATTTTTACGTAAAAAATTCTTCTTTTCGTAAAATGGTTCGGCCTGCATCAAGCTGATAAGATGCCTTTCTTATATTAGCAGAAACTGTAAAAAAATATTGACAAAATAAAAAAAAGTTGTGTGTTTCAAAAAATATTTTTTATTAATTTATTTTTTAGAATTTTGAAAATATGAAAAAGAATATTCTGCATAACTCCTTTTTCACATTTTTCAACATTTCCAAAAAGTTTCTGCCAATATAATAAAGGCATCCTATCAGTTTTTTTCGATCTAGAACATTTTTTTGGTCGAGGGAATTTTTCTTCGTGAAAATATAATTTTCTAATTTCTCTCATAAATAATGCAACATGTCACCAAAGAGCAACAGGTTTTTTTTTGTAGAACTGTTTTAGAATGTAGATTTTATGAACCCAATACTCTTATAAAATATGCATAACTTCGCAGCAAATATTTTCCGCAAAACGGAAAAAGACGGATCACCCAATTTCCTCTAGAAATCAATAAAATAATTTTCAACCAAGCAGTAGATTTTTAACCAAAAAATAACTTTGTAAACAAAAGTAAAATATCTAAATTTCAAGTAAAAAAAATTCATCAAAAAATATCAACGAATTGATAAATTTTCAACGAAAGAGATGAATTTTTAACTAAATAGGTGAATTTTGAACTGAAAAGATTAATTTTTTGTTTTCGGTTAGGTTGTTAAGTACAATATGTATTATCTTTTCCATAAAAATATATTATCAAGAATTTGATTCTGTGTTTTTGGTACAATATTGTCCTATCTTTTTTAGAAGCATAGGGAGGATCACAAATTTGGGTAATGGTTTTATTGCAACAAATAAATGCGATAATATAAAATGGGGTAATGTGAAAAATGGGGCAATATGGAACACATTGCAATACGTCACATTAGGTAATATGACACGTGGGCTAATGTGGGACAGTAGACAGCATAGCCAACCGGGTCTATGTTTTAGGATAGTATAGTATATTTGGGGTGATATGGATCATCAAAAATGCGTAATATGACATAGAGCAATATGACATATGAGGCAACATGTCACATGAGGTAATATTACACATGGGGTAACGTGGCATATCGGGTCCATGTTTTTGGTTAGGATATTATATTTCTGGGTGATATGAAATAAGGGTTAGAATGGCACATGGGTTAATGTAGCACATGAGGTTATATAGCACAATGGGCAATATGGAACATAAGATAATGAGGCACATATGTAGGGTTTCTTTTTTACATAGGGCAGTATATTTAGTGCAATATTCTACTATCTTTTCCAAAAACATATACTGAGTTGGGTCTCTGTTTTTAGTTATGCCAGTATATTCATCACAATATTGTACTATCTTTTCTAAAAACATCTTCAATTTTCTTAGAGCCATATTATTTTGAAAAGGCGAAATAATTAGTTGTTGCATGCGTCTTTTCAAAAAGACCATGACACATGTCGAATATCACCTAGTTGACGCGTCAATGTTTGGTGAGAACATTTTGATGTCACACATGTCGCAACTACTTTGAAGCTTGTTTCTCCACTGCTCTGAGTTTTCAAAGAGTTTAAACAAGTTTCGTAGTTTCCAAAATTTTAATAAAACAGGATTGACTTTAATGTTGGTTGAAACTTTACTGGCTACATCATCATTTTGCAGTTCTAAGTTTTCGTTCCCGTTTTCAGTATCTTCTTGATATTCCTGATCTCCATTATTATCCTCGTCGGAGATAATATCCAATCCCAATACTTTCAACATTCCATGCACCGATATATTGAGAATATGTGGAAAACATTGAAAGTCTTGTTTTCTGTAATCAAAGGTCACCAAATAGGACCATTGTACCATGAACCTTGGATTTGCGTTCGTGCTGTCTACTATTCCGAACACTTTCAGTGTTATTTGAAATTCTTCTACAGTTTCATAAAAGAATTTTGCAAATTCTGTACCACTATGTTGAGCATGATAAGGAACAAAATACCGTATAAACTGAATGATATTCTAGACACGTTGTCCTGGAAAATCACCATTACAGATTCTTTCATTTTCTCAAATCTATTTCGAACCATAGGTGTCATTCTGTTGCGCATTGGAACTTCAGCGGTGGGATTAAGTTATTTAAAGAATTCTGGAGTCTCTTCACGATCAAAAAAGTTGAGAGATAAACATGTTTTCGCTGCCAAATCGATCAGTTTGTCGTCAAATACTTTCTGATTAAAAGAGCCTACAAATAATGTATATTAATTAAAAATTTGGATTATTACATTTTATGATATGAGGTTAGGCGAAGTTGAAGTAAGTATATAAAATTCGTTATTTGCTCACAAAGATATTTATGGAAAAATGCTTATTTATGTTTCATCGGTAAAGAAACTAAAGGTTGGCTACTGAATACTGCACTGTTAAAAATGTTTGGAATTCTGCAAGACTTCTACAATACAAGCGTAAGGTAGAATTCTAAACAAGATATGGGAATGGCAAAACTGCAATACATGTATGGTAAGTCTTGTAATTGGTGGAGTCACCGTAGCGTGAACTCTACGAGATATTGTAAAATTCCAATACTTCATGTATTGTAGCGTTACCTTACGTTTCGGAAATAAGCTTCCAATACATTTATTGGAAGTTTC
>JAABKJ010014297.1:0-10134 GCA_011634705.1 Andricus grossulariae
AAAATTAAAGATCTTTTAACGTCAGCACCTATATTAACATGCCCAGATTTTACTCAACCCTTCCAACTCGAAACCGATGCGAGTAATACGGGGTTAGGAGCCGTACTTACACAGACAATTGCCGGTGTAAATTACGTAATCGCATACGCTAGTAGAAGCCTAAACAGTGCAGAATCTAGGTACTCGGCATTCGAAAAAGAATGCCTAGCGGTAGTTTAGGCCATACGAAAATTCAGGCCATATTTAAAAGGTTACAATTTTGAAGTAATCACGGACCACTTAGCGGTAGTTCAAATTTCGTCCCTGATGCTCTCTCGAGATCAGGAGCATCAGCAAAAAATGTAGCATTTACGTTAGCTTGTAGCATAGAAAAACCAAAAGCGGAAATTAGCGACAAAACAGATGACTGGTGCTCTAACAAAATCAAAAAAGTAACAAAAAGACCGGAAGAACACGAAAAATGGTGAATTAGAGATTCGCAACTTTATTTTTACAGAACCGACCCACTAAAATCTACTCTCTTACCAGACTCCAACCCATGGAAACTCGTCGTACCTAAAAAATTACGAAACCAAGTTCTAATAGAAAAACACGATGACGTACAAGCAGGACACTTAGTTTCCGAAAAAACGCACGCGAGAATTTCCGAGTACTACTTCTGGCCAGGGATGTATTCGGAGATGATTAAACACGTAAAAAACTGTTAAACATGTTAAAGAACCAAACCGAGTAACCAACCGAAATTAGGTCTAATGGGAAAAAGAATCGTGGAAGAACCATGGACAATGATCGCTGCAGATATCATGGGTCCGTTACCGATTTCAAAACAGAGAAAGAATCAATATTTATTAGTTTCTGTGGATCTTTTCACAAAATGGCTAGAGATAATCCCGATAAAAAAAGCTAACGGGATCACAATAGAGTCGGAATTCCATGAGCGTATCATTTAGCGTTGGGGAACACCTAGGATTCTTCACACAGATAATGGCACGGAATTCGTAAATAAAACTTTAAGAGATTTAACCGAAAAATTCGGTATCAGACATACCAAAACACCAAAATATTACCCTCAAGCTAACCCAACCGAGCGCTACAATAGGACAATCAAACAAATTATTAAAACCTATATAGATAACGATCATTCTACCTGGGACGAACATATAGACGATTTGCAGTTCGCAATAAACACTAGCAAAAATTCGTCTACCCAATTCACTCTGGCATTCCTAAATTAAGGCCGGGAACTAGAACCAACTAAGTCGCTCCGAAAAAATATTGAAAACCATAGCGATATTGAATTCCAAAGCGTGGATAAGTGGACCGATAGACTAAGAAAGTTACAAATTATTAAAGAGGAAGTTCAGAAAAATCTAGACCAAGCAAATAATAGACAGGGCAATAATTATAATTTAAAAATAAGACCAATAGAATTTAAAATAGGAGACAGGGTTCTAAAAAAGGTAACCAAACTGTCAAACAAAGCGGATTAAAAGGCAGGTAAGTTATACGACCAGTATGAAGGTCCCTTCATTATTAAAAACAAAATTTCCCCAACGATTTACGAATTGAAAAATCTTAAGGGCAAAAGTATAGGTATATAGAACATAAACGATTTTAAATTAAAGAAAGCCAGTATATATGCGGGTAAATAACAGCATGAAAACTAATAACTTTAAGCTAGAAATTTAGATTTAAGTAATGGCAAAAAGGCAATGGATCAATAGCACTAATAATACAATACAACTCCAAAAATCAGACGAAATAACTCAAACTATTAAGACCCTGAAAAACAAATAAAACCCGACTTCAAAGACAAAATTAGACAGTCCGAATTTTTTTCCCCCTTCCAGCACAATGAACCCCGCAACCACGTGCTACCTCTGCCAGAACAACATACAAGTGGCCAAACTAGAAGACCATCTGCCAAAATGTAAATCCTGGGACTGGCTTCAAAAACGCCTGAATGGGGCCCAAGAAAGAGACCTTAAATATCACCCCCACAAACGCATCAGAAAAATTTGGGAAGTCTGGGAACCTGAAGAAGATTCAGAAGGAGCAGTGGGAGGAATGGTCTAGAACAACGCAGAACCCCCACACTATATTAAGGAACAAATGGTTGAAGACATTAAATTCAAAGCATTACTCCAACACCTAAAACAATTAAATAAAGTAACCTGGACAACATACGAAGCCTTCAAAGAGGTACAACAAGAGGCCAGAAGAACCGAGGAAAGGGAAGAAAGACGAAGAGAATTGAAACTGCAGGAGAGAATCGAAAGACAGAGAGCGGTACCATGGCAGAGAGTGCTACAAAACCGGGAGAACCAAGATAGGTCCAGGAGACAGGAAGAGGAAAGACAGAAGGCGAAAGAAGAAAGGAATAAAAACGAATGGAAAGAATACAGGGACAACAGAACAAGGGATTACGAGGAATGGTTGGAGGATTTAAAAAAAAAGGGAATATTAACCTAAACAAACGTCTAAACATTTCACAACAACACAAGACATTTCACCACTTCAACGATGGCGTTTTACACTTAAAATTTTTTTTTCTTCTCCTCTCTTTTCTCTAATCCAAAATTAAGACCAAGTCTAGATAATTTAATTTACTTGATTCTCAATTTCTAAAATAAAATCTATAAATACACATAAATCGTATAATTTAGCTCTAGCAGCTACTACTTGTCTACTCCTAGAAAATAAAATACTACTAACTCTACTAGCTCTACTTGTCTACTTCTAGAAAATAAGATAAAATCGAAATACAAAACTTAACTTAATTCGAACTCAACCAACAATTTTTGCTCCCCTACTTTTTTTTTTGCTTTTGTTATTTTTCTTATTACAGAAACAGATTAACCATGGAAGAAGAATTAAGAGTTAGAATTGAAGAAAGCACTAAAATCATTAAGATGAAAAGTAGGGAAAACTCAGATGGACTACATTGTCAATTTTGTAAAAAACTGATTCCAAGATCAATCTACTTGATTCACGACTCATTCTGCAACAATAGACCATACAGATATAAAAAAACTTTACGACTCCAGACTGTAACAAACAAATTTACTTACAGGGGGGCTGGGAGACAATAAATAAAGAAATACAAAACCTTTTAAAAATAGAAATCGACGAACACGAAATTGAACTACATATTGATGACGGGACAATAAAAGACTTAGCCAAAGAACTTAGGGAATTAACACAAAACTCAACTATACACCCGAACCCCCGCGGAGGAGGGGGTGTAACAGAATAGTTACTCGACTGCTAGACTTGGCGGCCCTGCGACAAGAAGTCGCACGGCCGACACGAAAGGGATCGGAATTCCCCGAGGGGACCCGAAGTCCCGAGAGACAGCGCGTCTCATTTTTAGCCTGGGCTCGTTCTCCTCCCGGTTACATTAATTTTGTGCTCTTCGCTCTCAACGCACGCCTCATCCGAGCCGGAATCCTGGACGCCGGAAACCACCGACCAACTGCCGTCGATCACCTTTCTCCTTCCCGGAGTAACGCAACTACGTTTTGCCGCCTACACGTTTACTATCATCGGTCATCGGGCCTTCGCCACGGACTGGCGACCTAGGGATTGTAAGTGGCAATAAACACCTCTTTTACTAAATTTTGGGAACTTTATTGTGGTAATCCTTTTCTCACGGCATCCGAATCCCAATACCCCTCCTTGGTAGGCACCTGTGCCATAATTTGTATCAATAAAGCTAAGCTTAATTTGATCTTACGCCTTTTTTAATGACTTCACACGTTCTATATACCTGCGGTTCTCACAATACTTAAGTAGATCTCAATTTTACATGTCTTATTTAATTAGCATCAGTTGTAGCCAAACAGTTTACATCCATTTCATTAAATATGGAAGTTTTATAGTTTACAACTTACAATAAAAAAACATATTAATAATAGAAATAGATAGTCTTGCAAGCCTTTTCTAAATTTTAATATGGAAATTACGGCTTCCTAGTTACCAAGTAATGGTATTTTTTTTTTATTCAAAAAAAGAAGATTCTTCTGCAGGGTAGAAGAAGGTATTGAATACCTTGTTAAACTTTTCTTTTCTTTCCTATTCTTTGAAGCATTTCAGTAGTTCTCTTTCTAATATTTTGTTGTAACCCATCTACCTTCTGTCGTTTTTCTTTTTCTTTATCCCGAAGTTTTTGCAGACTGTGAATTAATTCGTTTACAACTGCATCTTTGGCATTTCTCTTCCCAACCAAATTCGACTCATCTTGCATAGATTCAGCATCAAGCGTGGCATTTTTTACATCCTTTTCTGCTGATTTTAAATCACCCTCTAATTTCTTGATTGTGTTTTGTTCTTTTTCTACACTTTCTAACAGTGCTTCTTCTTTGGCTTCAACTTCAGTTATAGCAGCTTTCTTCTCAGCCTCTTCCTTAAGGATTCGCTTTTCCTTATCTAAGTAAAGCTGGTATGACGAATAAGCCTTCTGTGCCAGTCTAACTAATTCAGGAGTTATGGGCACTTTGTGCACCATTTTAACATATTTTTTTAAGCCGTCAGCAATTTCAAGTTTTGCATTTAAAGTTCTTTCCGTCATTCTATTTTTTAATTCAGTTAGTAGCCTTCCTGATAGTGAAAAGCCTCTTTCTAGATCAGCGTTTCCATGTGTCAGAGCAAGAGCATTTTGGACGACTCGTTTTATCTCTTAATATCTTACACTCGGATTTGAATGATTTTGAAGGCTAAATATGAGGCTCCACTAAGAATCAATTCTTTCATCCTTGTTCAGTTTAAATCGGACATTTTCGTTCAGTTGTAGCAACCTTCATTCGCAGTCCAATTTATTGGTGTCAATACAAGAGAGTGGTATTAACTGTCTAATTTTTGTTATGTAAGATACACTTTCAGGTTTCTTATTAATTTCGGGCGAAAGACATTAAAAATATTTCAAGGTTTTGAAACACTTAATTTTTGTAAGTAAATGATTTACTGCGGCAGAGTAAAATTCTTCTACTTCAGTCATGAAAAAAAACTTTTCTTTCTGAGATAAAGCTGGAAGTGTGCCTTTTACTGTTTTCCAGGATTTACCTCAAGCAAATCTAAAAAGTTTTTTTTATCTTTAAGCAGTGAAGTAAGTTTTTCCCTAGCAAATAAAGTTGATTTCAGAATTGGTCCTTTGATAATACATGATAGCAAAATCAAAATTAGCAGTTTTAACTGACCATACAATATGTGAATAAGCGGTTCTGCTTTTTGCATAATGAAGGTAAATTCAGTAGTGAAGACCTTGGATGCATAAACGATAAACTTTAAAGTCCTCTTCAAACGCGCGTCTTTTAAATACTCTATGATATCAATATAATTCTGCTTTTCAAGAGTGAAAGATTCATTCTTTGGAATGTACGTCAAGAAATAATTATCTAACGCTGGTAACTGCTCATCTACTCTTTCAACTGTATGTGTTTGGCAGTTTTCGAATGCTGTATAAGTTTTGCAGATCCCTTGTCAGTTGCACTAATTACATTTGGGCAAATTTTGCAGAAACAAGAATATAAGTCGTTTTGATTTTACTGCGCCCATTGGGATACAGTCATTCCGGTATTGTCTTTGAGAAGTAACCACTTATCTTGAAATTAGACTTTTTTTGACATGTTGTGTGCAGTATTTTAATTCAGCGAAAATAACTGAAATACAATCATAGAAAACAATTAAAGTCACAAAAGCGACAAAAAATTCAATATGATAATTAATATGTAATTCTTTAAAACTGAAATTCTTACCTTTATATGGACTAACCAGGCAACTAAAGAACAAATCCACGAAAAGTCTACAGTGAAAAATCTTTTATCTAAAATGCCAAAACGTTACTGTAAAAATAAAATATTTAAAATAATATATTAATCAATCTTTTATCTTTTTCAGGAATATTCCGAAAGGCTTGAATAATTATTTTTTCTTCAATTTTACAGCTTTTTACCTCTCTATGGCAGAATTTTGTCTAAAATTGTTAAAAAATGGAAAAAGTAAAGAAGATCGAAGCACTCAAATAAATTTGGGTCAGATGTGCCATAACAACAGTAGTAATACTTATAAGTACAAGAATGAACTAGGGCAAAGTTAGTTTTGAAAAACATATAGCACAATCATAACGATCAGGATAGACCAGAAATAAGCCTGATAAGTGAACATAACAAAAAATAACATAACCTGTCTTCCTACAGGCAAATTCATTTTAGAAGAAATAAAAACTACATTTCTACAAAGCCGTACAATTTAAAGGAGCGAATACATTGAAAATATTTACTGTGTGAAACATTATACTCATACAATCAACTCACCTAAACTTGAAATCTCTCGATTAAAAACATAAATGATACGTGCCAGACACTTCCAAGGATCCAATAACCAATATATGCAATTATAGATATATTTTAAAAAGGAAGGTTAAGTCCGTTATCGATTCAATCAAACGATGCACCGTTACGATAACATACAGATAGATTCGCGATATCGGTATTATTATCGATATTGCGAGAGGGCGCAAATATTCAAATATGGCAAATTGATCAAATTATGAATTTTCTTTATCCTGACATGATCCTGATGTTCCATTTTTGGTTTTAGTATATAAGTTAAAATTTTATTTTTTAAATTTAAGTTTTTTATTAATAATAGAGGAAATAGAGCAAAATTTTCCAAAATAGAGGAAATAGAGGACCGGCTGTGATCTCTGTAAATATGTAGAAGCAGAAACGAAAAACTTTTCATGACGTACAGTTGTAGAATGCAATGTGACTAAAAATCAATTACGTTCCACAATTTGTATCACTTCTATATTCTATATGCTATATATTTTTTGACTGGATGTGCTTGTCGTACAGTATAAAATATAGTTAATTTTATTTTAGTAAAAAATTACTAATAAAAAAAAATTGTCGTTAGGAAATCCATGAGAAATGCGCGTCTCGCTTTATTTTTTATAAGGAAGAATATTTTGAGGTTAGTTTAGGTTCCAGCCCGAGGCATAATTTGGCCTAAATTACAGACCTTTTTTATTGTGAACACCAAAGAAACTACTGTAGTTTTTTAATTAAATGATACAAATGAAAAAAAAAAATAAACGATATTATTAACCAAATTTAATTTTGCGGTTTCATGCCAATATAGCGCCGAATATTGGTGTATAAAGATTGGCAACAAATGTATGAGACTGACCTTACTTTTTTAATATTAAAAAAAAATTAATTAAAAAATATTTTTAATTAATAACTCTATCTAGTCTAAAAAAGACGTTAAAAATTTTCTGTTATTCTCTAATGACAATACAGATTCCTTTAAGTATTGTCATAAAAAATCATTTTTCAACATAAGTTTATTTGGAAATGAGTTTTTATTTGTCATGGACTATTTTATGTACTGATAAAATAATTTTATCGATAAAATAAAAGATGATTTTTCACCTAATTATATTCGTAAATTAGTTTTAATTTTTCATGTATTATTTTCCGAATGAATAAAATCGTTTTATCCTTATTATTACGTCTTTAGGTCCATGAAAAATAAAATATTCTAAAGGTATTCAAAAAATAAAATTCAGTGCCATGCATTGAGTGCCAATGTTTATGCACCAGTATTCATCGACATGTTGGTTTGACGTCACAACGTGAAATACTTAATAGCAGTGGTAGATAAGAGGTTTGCATCTACATCGGACAGCACTCTTTATAGATGTTGCGTCCTGAACGAGGCTCTGTGGCACGCCCAAGTATGTATCGATCTGTCCAGCGCCAAGGTTCGTATAGCGCTTCTGTCGACGAGCTCAGGGTCTTCGGAGACGCCATTAAGTTTTCCTCGCTTCACATTACCTATCGCGCATTTTTCTAACACAAAATCCATTCCAATCTCCCGAGTGTACTCCTCGACAATCCCTAGACATAGATCTAGCTGCTCTTTATTTCTAGCATAGATCTTGAGATCATCCATGTAAAATACATAAGTGACCTTAAGCTTTCGATTTTATCAGTTGCCGCAGAAGTACCCTTGGGAATGGCAAAGTGCGAGAGATAATGGTAATAATGTGAGGAAAAAGATGAGAGGGCTCATGGTGTGGCCTCAAAGATGCATCTCTGAAAGGTGACGTTAGTTGTCGCATGATGTTTTCCAGATGACATAGTAAATCTGGTTTTCCAAAGGGGCATCCACCTCTCGATGCACCTCACTATATGTGGATGAACCTTTAAGCTTTTCAAATGACAGATGACAAATCTATGGGAGGTTGAATCAAAAGCTTTATGGTAGTCAATCCAGGCAAAATCTGCTCCTTTCGCACCTTATTACATAATGTACTATTTTGCAAATTTTCTCAAATTTGTTGTGCGATAACATCATTGCCCTGTCAACAAAAGGTTGAATACAATGTTCTTTTTTTACTTGGGTTGGATGACCTGAGAAATAATTAATAGTTTTGCCTGATAAAGATGGTTTTTGGTACCAGTTTGTAATGATGTTATTCTGATCTCTCAAAAGAGAAATGTCTAAAAAGTTAATACTATAATTTTCTTCTAGATCAAAATTAAACTGCAAATTAACATTATAAGAATTGAAAATATGGGTAATTAGCAGAATATGATACTTTTTGACACTTAATATCGTGTCGCCCACGTATCTGTAACAAAAGGGGAGCTTTATATTATATTTTTCTTTCAGTTTTTTCAAACAACTATTTTCCAGACCATCTATGCCCATATCTGCAAGTAACGGTGAAATGGGTGAACCCATCGGAGTACCATGAATTTGTTTGTATATTTTATCATTAAATACGAAAAAAGTATTGTGGTAAAGGAATTTCATACATTCTCTTATCTCTTCGAAAGGAATTTTGCAATTAGCCTGAATATCATGAAATCTTCTATCAAGGCTCTCCAACATCAAAGAGCAAGGAACATTAGTAAATAACGAACTGACATCTAAGGACATAAATATGTGATCACTATCTATTGTTATGTTATTTAATTTCTCTTTCAAATCAGGGCTATTTTTAATGTTTGAATTAGGAGTTTTTATACCCTTTTTTAGATCATTATATACAACTTCAGCTAAAACATAAGTTGGACTATTGTGGAAAAGAACATTGTATTCAACCTTGTTGACAGGGCAATGATGTTATCGCACAAAAAATTGAATGCCAAGAATTTAAAAATTATTACCCCACTATAGTTGAATAGCGATTACCCAATAAGTTTTATCTACCAACAAATTAACATTCGTAAATTAAACTTAAAAAGTTATCCTATCCAAAATAACTGCGCGGCAACAATTATTAGCCCGTCATCCAAAAGTCGGTTCGCCATTCATAAAAAAATTCTTTGATAAAAACTCCCACTTTGAATATATTGTATTCAAACTTGTTGACAGGGCAATGATGTAATAGGACGAAAAATTTCATGCCAAAAATTAAAAAATTATTACACAACTATTGCTGAATAATGATTACCCAATAATTTTTATTAAACAACAAATTAAAATTCGTAAATTAAACTTGAAATATTGTCCTATCCAAAATAATTCTGTGCGAAAACAATCATTGGCCCGTCATTAAAAAGTCAGTTTACTATTCATAAAAAAATTCGTTGATAAAAACTCCCACTTTCTCCAAAAATTTAACATAGCTACAATTCCTTTGATAGAACCTTCCTTGTCATCTATAATTAGACTAGGTAAAGATAAGACTAAAAAATGGGTAGAAATCAACGTTGTTTACGAAATTACTTGTAAAAACTGTTTTGACTCTTATGCGGATAACACTGAAAGAATGTTAAAAACGCGTATGAATGAACACAAAAATAACAACAAAAAACGAATTTGTTATTAATGTACATCGTAGCACACACAACAATGAATTTGATTGGGCAAATACCAAAATACTTGATTTTGAGTCCAACTGGAAAAAACATCTAATTTCCGTAATGATATATATTAAGAGCAACAATTTACAGAAACCAGAAGTGCGTATAGATTTTCAGAATAAGATAAATGAACGAATAGATGTAGCAACTTGGGAGGCGCTTAGATTCGATAAAGATGAAGAGGGCGCGTGGACTATGTTACGGGATATCATTATCAAAACTGCGATTGAAGTATGTGGTACGGCGGTTGTAGGAA
>JAABKJ010014298.1:0-10134 GCA_011634705.1 Andricus grossulariae
TGTCATTTTTTAGATGACAGTTGCTCCCAGTGGGACCCTGCAGTGGTTGTTAACCTTTAGTTTTTAATTATATATATTGAATATCTGTTCATAAACCTTGCTTATAACAATAAAAATGATCTATTTCTATATTTTTCACGCTTGATAACTCCTAAATATCGAATCGCCGCAATTATGGTCGAGAAAAATTTGTTTTCTGTGCACTCATCTCAGATTTGTGTAATCATTTGTGGAATCCTGAGAAGAAAAAATCATTCATATCTATATTTTTTATGATAGCTGAAGTTATTTTTTGTATTTTATTAGTTAAAGCAGTAACTCTCAAGCAAATCTACAAATGTAAGGATGACGATTCAGTCGACCAATGTGGAACAAGTAAGGTAAGTTCAATGAAATTTGTTAATTAACCAACATTTTCCGCAACATGAATTCTCTTGGAAACCGGAACCAACCCTTTCCCTAATTATTATATCTTTCACAGTTCGATTCATCACCTCCTGCCGTATCAGTAAAAATCAATGACCTAACTGCTACTCTGGATAATGGACTGATAAAGATAGCTTTTGACAGTAAAGCCACTGTATCTTCTTTATATAAAAATGGCAAAAACCGAGTGAAAAATGTAGCTCCTGGTAATTCATTTTATCTTGATTGGCATAACGGCACTTTTAATAAATTTTCTCCCAATTCTCTTCATGTAATCAGCAAATCAGAGAAGCATGTCCACATTATGTATTTGCAAGATAGTCCCGAATTTCTGAAGCTTGAATATCATATAATAGTCGAACAAGGATTGAGTGGCCTTTATACCTACGTGAAAGCCACAAATAACCAAGATCATTTTCTCACATTTGCCGAGCTGCGTGTCATTTATCGATTTAATCCAAAAGCAACACACCAAGTCACTAATAGCGTACACCAGGGTATTTTACCAGATAGAAGTGAGTTGACCAAAGAGAGACTAGTTCAGGACGCAACATGGCAACTTGCCGATGGTACTTACTATTCCAAGTACGATTATGCTGGTTATATAAGAAATTCACCATATCTGGGAGTATTCGGAGATGGATATGGTGCTTGGCTGTTATCCGCTAGTCGTGAATACCATTCTGGTGGACCTCTAAAACAAGACCTTCTGGTTCATGAGGATGCTCTGATAGCCAACTATATGACAGGAGGTCATTTTGGTACACCACACGTGACTGCTCCAGTGGGATGGTCAAAAATTTATGGTCCCTGGTTGCTTTACTTCAATGAGGGAACGGATGATGAGATGAAGGCAGATACAATTCGCCAGAGTGTAGTGGAGCAGGAGCTCTGGCCGTATGAGTGGATGAATGAAACAGATTATCCACTAAAACGAGGTAAACTAAGAGGTCAGATTGTGAGCCCTGTCCGAAGCATGGTTGTGCTTTCATCTTTCTTAACAGAAGAGTTTGACCTACAGACTCTTGGATATTCGTACTCTACTGAAACGGACAAAAATGGTGATTTTAATTTGGAAAATATCAGACCAGGAACATATAAGTTAACGGCATACCCAATAGAAGGATATGGAATTGGTTTTCAGTCAGAGAAACTGACAACCATCACTGAAGGACCGAACAGAGCCACCTTGGATTTAGCGGTTCCTACAGAAGTAAAGTGGTCCATTGGAGAAACAAACAGGCGATCAGACTCATATCGTTATAGTAATGAATCACGCAATTATCTATGGCATACGCTGCCACCAGCCGATTTGGAATTCAATATTGGCAAAAGCGACATCCATACAGACTGGTATTATGCACAAACGAAACCGGGAACTTGGACTATTAGGTATAAGGATACTGTAGATGGAAAAAACAGAATTTTACGAATCGGGATTGCAGCAGCAAGCAACATTGGACCTAGTTCACCCGGTGCACCTGGATTTCCTATTTTGTCAGTGGGTGCAAATAATCACTTATTAAAAGAATTTTACTATGTAAGTGATAAGTCTATTTATCGAAGTGCATTACAGAGTGGAAATTTTCATGCCAAAAATATAATAATACCGGGTATTCTCGTAAACGAAGGAGATAATCTTATAAGTTTAACGCTTCGTCAAGGATGTGTCATGTATGACAGTATAAATTTTTCCGTCGAAAAAGACTACTGAGGAGTTATTTTATGTTTACATTGTAATTTCCTGTAGAAGATAATGCCACATAAATCGTGACATATTATGACAATACCGTACGAGAGTCAAATGGAAATATAATACAATGATACATAAACACTACATTTGCTAATGTAATTTTGAACGTCTTTATTACCGATTTATCCTAAGTATAGCTTATATCGTCGCAAATGGAAGAGATATTCTTCTAAAAATGGTCAGGAAACACGAAGTGATTGGTAAAGGAGCGTTCCTTTACAAAGCCGCGGGGCAAGCGGTCGAGACCCTTGTCCCGGATCTTAACATTAGAAGTGAGGAAGTGTAATACTCCATACAGATGCCTTACTTCTAAAATCCTAAGTAAAAAAGCATAAGTGAAAAATTGCCTTGGACAGTTCCTCAACAAAAAAAAGCATGGAAGCTTTGGCATAAATGTAGAAGATAATGTTTTGTCGAAGGAGCTAAATTTTGCTTTTATCATATCATTTGGTCTTGATTCAAGCACAGATAATGGAAGGGCCGCACTGCATACGGGCGTGAGTGCCAAATTTCGGAAATGCTTTTTATTGGCCTAAACTAATTTCTTCAACCTAACTCATATTTATGTAGAAGATTATGGTCCGATTCGATTTAGAAGTAGTTCAAAATCCATGTTTGGTATTTTTTTCATGATGTAGTTTAATTTTTTTGCCTGAATTTTTCACCATTTAATAGAGCTTAGTGATAGCTCAAAAGTTATTTTTTTTATTATTTAAAAAAATAAAAAGTTATGCAACTCTTTTTGTGTCCATATTTTTGTTTTTGCAGACGCGCCGCACCATTGACAAGAAGTTTTCTCGGATGCGGTTGCTTTTCTTAGGATGCTCCTTTCGCGGTTTGATAGAGTAACAGCTCGAAAGTACTTTTTGATTTTTGTCTAAATTCAAGAACTCTTTTCGCGATTCAATAGAGGTAACCAATAGCTCGAAGGTACTTTATGTATCAAAATCAGAGTTTTTGGAGACGCCGTTGCTTTAAAAAATGTTTCCTCGGAGATGGCTGCTTCTCTCAGGATTTTCATTTCTCGGTTCGATAAAGCCTAACTGTACCTCGAACCGCTTGACATTTTTCTGTTTAAAATTAATTGCGTGAAAGTTAGAACATTTTTTTTTCTCCCTAAAATTCGGGTTTTGGCCCGTATGCTCGTATGAAGTGTGGCCCTTTATTCCATTTTCGCATGCCAGGACGGTATCATTTCCACCTGAGTATATCGTAGCCGTATTTTACACCTAGAAGTTCCCAACGATAGGTTCAGAGCGTGTTACGCACCTTCTGAGTACCCAGGACACATACTATCCAGGTGTACACCTCATACGGAAACGACGTATCTCCACAGCCACAACGCGGCCCTGTCCTGCCGAACGCTCCGAGGTACATAGAGTTAATTGTCCAGAACGAAAAATACCGAATATTCTGGAACTAAGAGTTTCGAACAGCAGTCTATATTACACACTCGAGGCCTGATATCGTTCTCCAGGACTCTAAGAAACGAACTGTAAACCGCGACCGAATTCTGGGCTCCGGCTGACTAGAACATCACAATCAAGAAGAAGAAAAAGAAGGAGAGGTACGGGACCTTAGAATGGAACTGCGACAATTGTTCCCAGGATATTCGGTTAAAGTATTATCCTTGTGATCGGTACAGTCGGAGGTATGAAGCTATCCCTAGTTTGTAACTTCAAAGCTATAGATACGTGCCAAAAACATGCCAAAGCACTTGCGAGATGATTTGCAAAGTCCTGTATCCTTGGGTCGCACCATGTCCTCAAGACACACAGGGGTATCGCAGGTCTGTCGTTATGATTTCGTCGTGCTCTGTGGCAGCCTAACTCATGGTCGTGAGCCGTGGCCATAGGTGTAATTTACAGCGACTCTACTGGGAGACAGTGTAGTTTTCATGGATGGTAGTTGCACCCTATGGGACCTTGCGGTAGTTGTTTAACCTATTTTTTTAATTATATCTAAACCATGCCAAGGATAGTTGGATTGCTAACATGGATTCAACTTGGATTTGAGTAAATATGACAATATGAATTCAAGTTCCGGTAAGTCCGTATAGAGAATGGAGTTACGGTTATTTCGTATTGAAAATCAGTTTGCAGTTGCTCTGTATATGTGACCGTCCGCGAAGAAAGGGACCTGATGCACGGTAGCTTCGTTTTACAGGAGGAACGATTTAAGAGACGGTCCAACACAGGAACTCTCTCAGAGGGCCTTACTTTGCGGCTGAATGACAATTCGAATTTTTCAGATATAGGAATAACATTTTCTATTATGAAAGATCAAACAAGAAACTGTAGACGGGTGTAAAAAACTAAAAATCGATTTTTCCGCATTAGGTCGCTTTCTTCGCGGACGGTCACGTATATGGAATCAAGTATATTTTTCGACGGTGCCGCCTTGTTTTGTTAATTTTATCACCAAAAATCTAAATGTCGAAATTGATGAAACTGGACTTGATTCCATATACAAAATAACTCTAACCAGACTTTTTATACTGAATCAGCGTAACTTGATTCTTCATACGGATTTAACTGAATTTGATTCCATGTTGCATGGGGCAGTCGATATACATATGCACCTATGTATAGGCGCTAGATCCTGTTCAATAAAATAAGAAAAGGTAATAGAAAATTATTCGATGATAAGATTAGGAACAATTAGTATAAATATTATATTACTTATTCACAAAGAAAACTAATTTTTTCTATTGATTGAGGGATAAGATATTCCTTTCTTTGAGATATTTGATTTTTTTTACTTGAGTGGATTTAGCTGATGCTCTTTTCAATGATTTTGGCATTTTTCGTTTCATTCAGACTTTATAAATAAATAACAAGATAAAGAAAATACATTCTGCGATAAATAATACAGCATCGAAGGAATTACGTCATTTATGTTTATACCTTATCGAAACACCAAACTTTAGTCGAATGTTACATTATTATCTGTGCTGCGTACAATAAATTTATAAAATAAGAACTAGTGGAGTCAAAAAAATGAATATCAGAGAAAAAAAAATATGTATTTTTATTATTTGGAAGTTTTAAAAACAAAATTTGACGATATCAATTTTATATTGATTATAATATAACAAGCAATCCCATCAATTCGTGACACATATGTTTGCAGTACTATATTTATTTCTTTTCTCGTTGAAGTTAACTTATCTGTTTAATTAAACGAAGCCGTATTTCAGAAGAACACTATCGCAAGCGTTAATACTGCTTCAAATATTGACAAATCTTAAACAAATAATGTGCGTTCTGTATGATAATTATTGTCCATAAAACCCAATATCTTAGGATAAGTTGTTAATTTTTTTAAAATAATTAATTCATGTTTCACAGTCGAATGCACCAGAATAAAAACAGGAACATCCTGATGAGTCCCTGAAAATCAATTACCTAACTGCTTTTTTCGATAACGGATCGACAAAGTTAATCTTTAAAAGCAATGCAACAATTCTATGTGTAAAAATGACCACAACCTAGTATGTATTCCAAAATAGTCCTGGATTATTAAAACTTGAATATCACATCATAATGTATACGTTATACGTATCATATAGCGATTTCAGAGTAATATTTACCTTAAACAAAAATTACCTTCACGGGATAAGATTTAACCATCACATTGGGTATAGTTTCCATGTCAACTTCATTGTATCTTCTTTTGTTTCGATGCGAAAAAAATCAACTTTACCCACTTAAAAATTACCCGCAACACGAGTTCACTTTTTTGCGGAGTTAGATTTGATTAATATAAAAAAATTAACAATTGTCAAAATATGCAGGCACAAATCTATCGTTGACTAATTTATACTGATTTGTTACCAGATTATTGGAGAAAATGTTTGACAATAACCATTCTATAAATTTCAATGATATTATTTAAAAATGAATTCGCTGACCCCATAAAAAATGCTGAAGAAAAATTCGACTGTAAATTACAATTTTATTTCAATGTTGTCAGATAAATGTATTACTTTACCTATGTGAATTTTTTATTTTTACTAAAAAAATGAATGAAATCCAACAAAAAAAAACGATATATGCTTGAAGAAACTCAGCCATGTCATTACATGAATGTTAATATTTTATTTGTTTACATTGAAGGCAATCAAAGATGTGAAATCACAAAATAAAGTCTATTATGAATAATATATAACATGAGAATAAAAGTATATTTTGATCAAAGAAAATCTTGTTAAATGTAGAAAATTAATTATTGTAGAAATTGTTTGATCAGCTTAATAAATAATAGTTTAAATTTGATAACCAAATAAATTAAATTGAAGCTTCAGAGATATAAAGGAAGCAAAAAAAAACTGCGGGGCCTATCACTATATCTAAATGATAAAAATAAGTGCGCGAACATAAAAAAAATAGTAATAAATTATTATATTACAGGCCAGTACGCTTGGGATTTCGAAATCTATTATTTTTCTGGGCTAAATAAAAGATGATTCAACATCTTTTCTTTTGTAAAATATACCACTTCTAATTAATAGATAACAATAATTTTTGGTGAATGTAATATCCAATTTATGAAACTAGACAGTAACATCAGCAAAAAAATAATTGCATATATTAAAAAATTAGCACTTTCATATTTTACAAACCAAAGTAAATGGATTAATTTTTTTCGACACATTTAAAAGGAAAGCTGTGATTATGGATTGAAAAATATTTACTTCTTTATATCTACTTATATAAATACATATAACCTAAAAAATCTAATCGGAAACAATTAGAAACTTTCAGCAAAGATACTGTTGAATGTTTTTCAAAATAAATACGGAATACTTCATGGTGAAATTGACTTGATAGTTATAAACTGAACTTTTGCCTTTGAAATTCGATTCCTTATACAATACATTTTAAACTTCGATATCTTAGAAGTAAAATTCATCTTGCTGGAATTAATTCGAAATAGAAACGAATTTATATCTTGTGGATTGATAACTTATTTTTCCCATAGAAAATTATAAATGCAGATCCCGATCAAATCTTTCAAATAAAGAAATTATAATAAAAATGTGATGAGGTTGGTATGATCAACAAAGTTTAGTGTTTTATGTCACTTTCTAGATTTTTATCATTCTCGATAAATACATATAATCTCATTACTTAACTTGTGCGTACATGTTTTCGTATCTAATATTATCATTAAACGATTCAAATGTATGAATTACAAAATAAATATTAATTTATTTATCGCAAACCGAACTGTGAAAAAATTTAATTAAATCTCAATGCTAGATCAGTACATTATAAAATGTAATTTTATATTTGAAATTAAAAATTGACTTTTATTCTAAGTATAATCTATGCATCTTTTTACTTTAAGATTTTCTTTCATGAAGAATTCATTAATTGAAAATCCTGTACTCTATTTTCTTTAAAATACTTTTTAAAAATATGAAAAATTGATATTATTTTGCACAGCTGAACTGAACCAAGTTTAAATGGAAGTTTCGGGTGAATGGAATTTTTATTGTTCATAATAATATGGCATCCCTAGGATAAAAATGAAAATAATCGGTCAGGCGCTTTTTCAAAAAAGTCGATTTTTACATTCAATTACTAAGAAATGAAGAAATTTTTATAAAATTATATAGGAAATATTGTTTGATATTTTTTTTTCATCAATTTTTTTTATTGAATGTAGTTGTCTGTTACCTGACGAATATATCAAGATCAAAATTGAAATAATTGGAACAGTGTTTCTTGAGAAAAACTCGATTTTTATATTCATTTACAATGGTTCGTGTGATGCCATATTAACATGAACAATCGAAAAATCCCCCTCAGTGTTTGCATTTTTTTTGGGTAAAAAGATAAAGTTTTACATTATAAATAGAAATAAATTTTAATGTCAGTGAGGTTAATATTTTGTTGTCTTCCCAAGTTAATCAATGGAACGGTGATAAGTATGTGTTGAGATTTTATATCGTAATCATATATAACGGATTACAAGATTACCATCGTTGTTTACAAGAGAGGATGTTTACATGCATAAATAATGCTGAGATTCATTTCTTTCATGTTGAATACCGTGAAACAACATTCAGAATGGATCATCGAATTTGTTTTTTCGTTGTCTATTCCTCATTTTCACATTTGGCCATTCTGCTTTTGGTAAGTGAACTTCTAATTACATAATACAACTTCATTTTACATGAAAAAAAGTATCAACCTGTACATGTCACGCTGGTGCGAATTTGTACCAGGAAATGAATGGAGGGTTTTCTTCCCATTACGTTGAATATGTCTGTCCCCTACCATGTCTGATAGCAATAAATAAAACCTATAAAATTCAAATTGGTGCGAATTCGCAGCAGTTTGCGCCTTGAAAAATGTTCCATTATGAACTTTATTACCATGAAATCTTGTTTTCATTAAAATAAACATCTCATCTCCAATTTCCATTATCTTTTATTAATTTCTGTTGAGACATGGAGAAATGGAATAAAAAAGTGAAAAAAAATGATTCTTTCAAAATCTTCCTTTCGGGTCAACATACCTCAAGTGTGCCACTTTTAAATCGATAGTTATATTTTTAATCAATTTATACAGTTTTTGATTCGTTTTTATATCAAAATAACTCCCCTAAGATATTTTAGCCAAAATTTTTTTTTTTTAAGTTATTAACAATCAAAGTTCTTGATAATTTTTTTTTTTAATTGATTACTCGCGAACGAATCATCGAAATTCAATAATTGTGTTATGAAAATTTTTGTTACGAAGTATACTTTACGCTGAAAAATTGTTCACATTCAGAAGTTTATTTAACCTCTTAGCAACTGGTTATTTTCAAATCCAAAAATAAATCGCTTTGTATTAATTATCTCTTCTACATAATTCTATTTACCATTATAGGTATCAAGTATCAAATTATTAGAGGATATTTGTGAAATTTTTTATTAATGTAACAAACAATAATCTTTCAATTTTGGGGTTGTGAAAGTACTTGCAATCGTTTGAAAACTTATAACAACTGCAATACGCTGGGCCCAAGAGGGCTTATTTTCATCCTTTTTGACATTTATTTACAATATCACATAGGATTCAACGCCCCTTTTATCTTTTAATACATTTATATTATTGCTTTATTTGTATTTATTAATGTGTTAAAAAATTTAGAGATAAAATCTGTGTGCTATGAGAATAATAATAAAAAATGTATACATAATAATAATATGAATACTGTACTATTACTATATTATAAAAATCAAATTCATATGATATAGAAGTCTAAAAAAGAGGAAACATCTAAAACCTAAATTTTTACTTTCATACTTGCAAAACGTGTTTTCATGATTTTTGGGTAATCAAAAATATATTTCAAGACAAAAGTGCTTGAAAAGTTCACCGGAGGCAAAAAAAGCATATTTAAACAGAAAAAAGCTTTAACTTTATTTTATATTGACAAATTGACTTATCGCAGAGGTCGGTACTGCTGTGATCCTATTATTTTTAATGCACGTCTAATACTACTGAAATTTGTAAGACTTGGAAATTATAAAATTACGTTGTAATGTTTCATTTCCAAAACTTATAAGTTATAAGTTATAAGCTGAGGTTGGGTCATGGTTTCAACGTCCTAAATAATTATTAAGGACCTCAAAACCTAAACACTGAATTGCCTCATTTTACTCAATAACTACTAGAATAAAATTACATGTTTTTTTAGATTTTTTAGATTTCGCGCGCGGCTCGTTTCGCTCGCAAGTGTGAGCGTGCCTATGGCGCACGAATGTCGGTTCTCGCGCTTCGCACTCGATAATATATTTATCTCGCGCTTTGCGCTCGATGATGTGTTTACCTCGCGCTACGCGCTCGGTTTTTGTATTTCCTTCACATTTGCGCCCAGACCTTTTAAAATTAAAGGTCAAATCATCGACAACTGTAATTTGGTGATTGTAACTTCTCTTTTGTTAAAGCTCCTTT